>JAJPUD010003235.1:82606-103106 GCA_023553655.1 Myrmecobius fasciatus | reverse complement strand
CATATACCATAATTTATTCAGCCACTCTCCAATTGATGGGCATCCATACAGTTTCCAGTTTCTAGCCACTACTAAAAGGGCTGCCACAAACATTCTTGCACATGTGGGTCCCTTTCCCTCCTCTAAGATCTCTTTGGGATATAGGCCCAATAGAAACACTGCTGGGTCAAAGGGTATGCACAGTTTGATAACTTTTTGAGCGTAGCTCCAAATTGCTCTCCAGAATGGTTGGATCCGCTTAAGCCACTTTTCAAAGTGAACTTTATACATCTCAACTAGAGCAGAGTTATCAGCTTTTTTCCAGATAACTTTGCAGATTCAGGGGTTAGGGTTTGGTGAGTTGTATCTCTCTCCACCCCCACCACCCTTTTTTCTACTACATGGGTTGTTGTGATGATTGCTCTTATAAACTGCAAAGCCCTACAACAATAGAAAGAGTCTTTGTGTGTGCTGACTTTAAAGTGCTTTAGTATAAAAGTATGGTGAGTGACTAAATATGACAAAAAACAGTGACTGAATATTTGGGAATTTTGAGTGGACCATGAAAAGCAAACTGTTTATGTTGGAAATATAATAAAAACAAGACTGTGTTGATAAGTCTGCTGCAAATGGAGTCACACAAATCTTAGTTGGAAAGGATCCTTAAAAACATCCAGGTCAATCTTTGAATTGTGTAGCTATTGATCTTTTGATATTTTCTGAACTTGCCATGGCTATAAATTTCGTTGTTAAAATTGTTCTAGTTTGCAAGTACTTTGCATTAAACAGAAGAATCTCCTGCCCAGTGGTACAAATTCTGACTCCATTGAACCTTTTAAACTATTTGACCTCTCTCCTATGTACCTATCATCTTTTTGTGATTGTACCAACTAGGTTCCCTCCATTTGTGCCAAGAGTTCTTTTTTGTGCCCTGCACCCTTGTGTCAGTCTTGGGGAGTCTATGCATCCTTTTTCTCAGGTTGTTTTTAAAATGCATAAAATATATAAGATTAAAGGAAGCCAATTTTACTGCTCTGTAGTTAATAAATATTAAAATATTTTAAATATTTTATTTAAATATTTAAAAAGAAGCAAATTCACAGATCTCAGATGATAGAATTGCTAATCTATGCAGAGCATAAACTCTGTATACCTCAATAGGTTTCTTTGACCAGAAAAAATAATCATTTTGCAGATTGTTACATATGACTTCTCCAAACTTAACTTAGATTGGTTCTTCAAGCCACAGATATATTGCTCATATCTAGTCCCATATGTCTTTGAAGCTTTCTAGTTTGATAGACTTTGCTAGAATTTGACTCTGCTGGTTAATGTTCAGGAACTCAAGAGTTTTCTCCACAATATGATGAATCAATTGGACAAGGCATTTAAAATAATAAAATTGTGTTATATTTAGAGCAAAAAACCTCCTATGGTGCTCATTTAGCTCAATTTACAAATGCCTTTTCTGAATTTCAGGTTCTTTTTGTATTCTAGTTGTATGTACCTCTCAGGGTTGTTATGTGACTCAAATGAGATAATTTATGGAAAGCATATTACAGATGCTAAAGCATTCTATAAATGGCAGTAGTTATTGGACTATAAATGTTGGGAAAAAAGTAAGATAAGTTGAATCAAGAGATCATGGGTCCCACTTAAGTTTTGCTTATGCTGTGGTGTGATAGCTTTCAAGGAGAGGATGAGGAATAGGCGTAGACAAGGAAAGTCCTGATGGTCCAACTCTCTTTGGGACCTGGGACCAGTTGCTTAAATCTCTCTTGGTTTCATTTTCCTTTTCTGAAAACAAGAGTATCGAAGTAAATGATCTGTGAAGTTCCTTTTAGCTTTGGTCCTATAATTGTGGTCCAGCTTGCTTAGACTAGGTTCACCTAACTTACCTTGCCATACCAGGCATGATGGAACAGATCAGGTTTTTTACTTCCTTCAGATACAACACAAATGCAATGTAAAGCCTGTAAGTACCTATTTGTTGCATATTTATTTTGTAATACATACATGTATATGTGTATCTATTTGTTATACATTATCTCCTCCATAGAATGTAAGGTCCTTGAGAGCTGGTTCTTTGCATCACCATTGCCTAGAACACTACACTACCTGGCACATATCAGGATCTTATTAAGTATTTATTGATTGTTAAACACTGTTCAATCACTAGGGAGTTTTGGGGGATCAGAGACTAAAAAGCCTGGCATGTAGTAATGATACCACCTGTAAATTAGTGGAGGGAAGAAGAGAGGGGGAGAGATAATTTAGAACTCATAATTTTTGAAAAGAGTATTAAAATTTGTTTACATGTAATTGGAAAATATTTAATGAAATAAAAATAAATTTTAAAATGTTAATGGGAGATATTTAACAAAATAAATAAAACAGTAAATAAAATATTACATTTTAAAACAAAGTCAACATGTCTTGCAGAGATCTTTGTATATTGTTTATAAAGGCCCTCATTCCTATTTGAATTGCTCAAGAATTAAGAATATGTGGCCAAGATGGGGCTTTTGAGGATGGAATATCGATGTGAGATAGGGTTGTAAAGGTAAATATGAAGCAAGTCAGTAAATATTTTTTACTTTTTGCCAAGCACTGTTATAAACACTGGGGATACAAAGAGTCAGAGACAGTTTCTTCCCTCAAGGAACACATAGTTTAATGGGGTGTAGACAACATGCAACCAAATATATATAAAACAAGCTATTGTATACAGAGTCAATAGGAGATAATTTAAAAAAAGGGAAGGCATTGGAATTAAGAGGGGTTGAGGAAGGCTTCCTGTAAAAGCAGCCAGGATTTTAGTTGGGACTTTAAAAGAAGCCCAGGGAGGTCAGTAGTTGGAAAAGGGATCAGATTCATCTTGGGGGATAGCCAGAGAATACCCAGAACTGAGAGATAGAATGTCTTTTTTGTGGAACAGCCAGAAACTTCGGCCACTAGATCAAAGAGTACATGTCAGGGAGTAAGGGGTAAGAATAACTGATGACCCAATGGGTAGAAGGTGCTGAGTACTGAGCCTAGAGACCGGAGGTACTGAGTTCAAATCCAGCCTTCTATATTTCCTAGCTACGTGACAAGCCATTTCATCCTGTTTGCCTCAGTTTTCTCATCTGTAGAATGAGATGGGAAGGAAATGACAAACCATTCCAGTAACTTTGTCAAGAAAACTCCAAAAGGTCAGACCTTCTGGAGAGTTGTTACAACAGTCTGGGCATGTGATGATTAATGAGGGCCTGCAGCACAGTGGTGATATTATCAATGGAGAGAAGAGGGCATCTTCTAGAGGGATGCACTTTGACAACAGATTGGCTGTGGTGAGGAGTCTGGGAGGACTGGGCTTGGCAGCCTGAAAGCCTGGGGGGGTGGGGGGAGTGCTCTGTACAGTTAGCAGGGAAGGTTGAAAGAGAAGAGTTAGAGAAACAATAAAATTCTGTGCTGAACACAGTGAGTTCAAGTTGTGCACTGTATATCCAGTTAATGAGACCATACTGGAAGCTATGAGAGAGATGGATCAGGATGGGTATATCTGAGAATCATCAGCATAAAGGTAGTAATGATATCCAAGGGAGCCAATGAGGTCACCAAGTGAGGTAGGGTGGAGGGAAAGGGGCAGCATGACAGAACTGTTCAGACCTTGTCAAGGGAGAGAGCGATCAGCAGGGTCAAAGGAAATGTCAAGGGGAGCAAGGACTGAGAAAAGGCTATTGGAAATGGCACCTAAAGAGCATTAGTAACTTTGCAGGAGAGATAAAGTCAGAAGGTAGCTTGTCAGCAGCAAAGTAGAGAGTAAGAGAGAAAGTGGGGGCTCCTTCTTTTAGAGGAATTTAGAGCTACAAAGGGCAAAAGAGAAATGGGATGATAGTTAGCAGGCTTGGAAAGGTTCAAGTGAGAGATTTTTTTCAAGATGGGGAGCCTTAAGGGATTCACAGTTTTAAGTTGGCAGTAATTGGGAGATGCTAAAGAATTGTGAATTGATTGATCAGAGCTGTGAATTGGAATGATAAGATATGTAGACTGAATTGGAATAGGGAAAGACTAGCCAGTAGCGATTATTTCATTCTTTGTATTTTTATCTCTAATATAATGTCTAAGACATAAGTGAGGATTAAAAATGCTTATTGATTAAGATTGGTTAAATTATTTTAGGGTAAAAATAAAAAATAGGGGAAATATTTCTGTGCTTGATTTCAATTCCACAAATACCATTTCATCACCAGGATAAGTTGATTATCTGAAATCTCATCTCTATGCATATTGCTTCAGTTTTTTATACTTAGCACTTCAACACCCTCAGTTGCTTCTTCTAATTGGAGGGTTGGGGAACAATTAATTCCCTGCAAAATCTTCCTTTTTAGAGGGCTCAGAACTTTCCAGATATTTCTTCATTTTCCATCATATGACTGTACTTGGTCTTGACTTCAGTATCATTTTTGTGTAATTGTCTTCCCTTACTATAAGATTGTAAGTTCCTTGAGGATAGAGACTGCCCTCTTATTTGTATCCTCAGCACTTAATAAAATGCCTGACATATTTAGTACTTGATAAATATTTATTGAATTCAATTGCAAATATTAACAGTAATTTAGTGTGAAGTGTGAGTTATGTTTATCAACACAAATGGGATAAATGTGTAGTACATAAAATAGTCTTATTAATCCAAGAGAATCTGAGCCATTTTTATTGGTATTATTTAGAATAAAACTGTTTAAATGTTTCATTTTGCCATGTCTACAAACTAGGTTAAAGATAATTTTTAGATGAGTTAAAAAAAAAAAAGATTACTATTTAGTGCATAGGAAGAATGTTTTAGAAAAGTTTAATTCAAGAAGGAATGAATATGAGAATTTTGCACTGCTTTTATACCTTTTGTTTTTGTTTTTTATTTATAGTTTGCAGTATTGATGTGGATCTTTACTTATGTTGGTGCCTTGTTCAATGGCCTGACACTACTGATATTGGGTAAGTTTATAAAATTTTGGGGAAAATAATCACAGTTATTAAGGACTTATTTATAAAGGTATAGTTAGCAGTAGTGGGCCAACTTGCCATAAAGGGGTGCCTTTATCTGACAGATCCCCAAAATTTTCTCTTTTCCCTTAATAACCTCTCCCCCACCAAAAAAAAAAAAAAAGAAAAGGAAAAGAAAAGAAAAGAAAAAGAAAAAAAGCAAACATCCTTTGGCTGAACAATATTTCCCTCTTAGCAGAAATCCTTGCTTTATATTTCAAAATCTCTTATCATCCCTATTTTTTTCTTCCTTTATTCCAGTCTCTGATAAAGAGTTGTTCTCCAAATTCACTTTAGTTAAAGTATCCTTTCCTGCTTCTTACTGACAAGCCGAGATCTTCACCCATCTTTCTAAACAAAACAAAACAAACTTGATCCTTCCATTCCCTAAGGCTATGATGCCATATCTCCCCAGCTTTTCTGTCAAATTCCTAGAAAAATCTACTTTTGTTTCCTCTATTTTCAGCCCTATGTAGTTTGACCCTTAACTTTATCATTCAGTTGAAGCTGCTCTTTTTGTAAAGTACTTTGCAACTTTAAATGTTTTATGATGCCTTCTATTATTAGTACTATTATTATTTCCATTTAGGACATTGTGTCCTCCTTTTCTCTTATTTCCATAGTCTTTGTCTTAGTTCAGGCCTTACTGCTTCCTGCCTGGATGGTAGAATAGCTTCTGAATTGGTCTTCCTGTCCAAATCATTCTGTTTGTAGCTTAAGGTTTATATGTGCTCATTTTTTTGTGTTGTTTCCACCCAATAATTTATACGCTTTTTTAAGGCAAGGGCCTGTCATCTTTATATCGACACAGTGCCTGGCACATAATAGGTGTTTAGCAAATTATGAATGAATAGCATATAGTGGTATCAGTTATTCTTGTACCTTTTCCTTATATCCATTCCTCATGGTGGAAGGGGGAGAGAGACTGTATCAAGTGCTCTCATTGAAAGATCCTTCAATCCATTCATAGAGCACTGTCAAGTTACATTCATTTAGAAATTTTTGTGATTCAGCTATCACTAAGTATTCCTGATAAGGGTTTAAAATTCTGTTTTTTTTATTACAGCTCTGATTTCACTCTTCAGTGTTCCAGTTATTTATGAAAGGCATCAGGTGAGTTTAAAGTGGAAGGCTTCATAGAATAATCTCATATGGTTTGGAGTTTATGATGAGTTATAGAAATAATCTTAATGAAATGATTTCTTAAGCATTTATAATTGTAGTACATTCATTTACCTTCAAGTTCTTTAACACCACTAATTATATCTATATCTATATTTTACCTTGTGTTTACAGACCCAGATTGATCATTATCTAGGACTTGTGAATAAGAATGTTAAAGATGCCATGGCTAAGTAAGTATCCTTTTATTTATTTATTCATTCATTCATTCATTTATTTATGCATTTATTTATTCATAAAAAGACACCTTTTTTTTTTTAAAGACTGTAGCAAAAATAGCCATATTGAGCACAAAAGGAATAATGCATGGTTTTAAAGTGACAGCTTATTCCAAATTATTTGTTGCCAATACAACTAAAATGATATTTTTCTATTTTTTTAAATTGTACTTTTATATTTAAGACCATTATATTTGTAAACTCAGTTTATAAGAAAAGAGTAGCTAAATATAGCATGTTTTTTTCAGTTTTAACATGTTGCAATATATTTCTCATTACTTTTATTTCAAAAAAGAAAGAAGATATAGTCTATAAAACCCTTATCTTTAGAATTTTACTAATTTATTTTTTCCTTTTCACTTGTAGAATCCAAGCAAAAATCCCTGGATTGAAATGCAAAGCTGAGTAAAATCAGCAGTAAACACCACTAAGAATTCATCATTTGGGGGGAATTTTCATTTGGATTCCATGGGGAGGGTCGGGGAAGAATGGAGCCTTGACATTGCAGAGCAGTCTCACAGATCTTTATTTTTTAGCAACGCAGTGTTTGAGGGAAAAAACTTGTTTTGACTGCCATGTGTTTTGTCATCTTAAGTATCGTAAGCTGCTATGTCTGGACTTCAGCTGTAATCATCTTTGTTTTTCCTTTGTGAGGCACTGGTTCTCACATAATGATCTGAGAAAGCTGTACATTGTGCTTCATTGGAGGTAGTCTTGCTGTGTTTCAGGAAGTTGTATAGCAGGTGGAACTGATGAGAGAACCCTTTCACAGTTTGTGCCCTGTGTATGGTCTGTGTAGAATGATGCAGATTTTCTAAAATAAAATGTTTAGAAGAGATCATACCACTAAAACAAGAAGGAGAAAACTTGCATTGTTGGTATGAGTCTAGCTGTATTGTGATTTTACTGTTTTATTAATTGCCAATATATATAAATATATATATAGTGTTTCACAAAGCTTAGACCTTTCAGCTGCCCCACAGTGCTTGATATTTCAAAGTTGATGGTTCTATGAATAGCTCTAAATCACATAAGCTAGAAAAAGAAATTATATTTCTAGAACACTACCATCCATTTTCAACATGAAATTCAATCCCATGCCCATAGAAAGTCCACAACATGCACTTCATTGCTCAGACCTACTGTAGTTAATTTTCATCACACACTTTGGATCTATGGATGAAACTAATGCTGAAAAAATGTTGTTTGGAAATATCAAACATTGTTATGCAAGAAATTTCAAATTAAGATTTATTCAATTGCGGTTTAAGCTGTATCTGAACTAAGTCTGTGGAATGCATTGTGAAATGTAAAACCAACCAAGTATCAATAAAGCTTAGAGACTTAAAAATATCCTTGGTGTTTTGTTTTTGTGAAACTAGCAAATTATTCAAAGGTTGTTCAAAGATGTTTTTAAATTACATCTTCAATTGAGATCCAGTTGTCTAGAAACTTGGGAATTCAATCTAACATCTGCTTCCACAAATTGAATGGAAATGTTCACTTCTTAGCTTTCAGTAAAGCTCATAATCCAGCTCCTAGAAAATCATTGTCCATTATGCTTTTAGATATTCTACAAAGGCCAGATGACATGGTAGGATAGACCGAGTACAGAAGATATATTCAGAATGGATTTGAGTGTAATTCTTGCCTCTGATACAAGCAGGGTGGTTTATGAGTGAATGGTTACTTTGTTCCTCAGCCTGATATCTCTCCTGTTAAATGAGAGGATAAAGCCCTAAACCCTTATTTCCTGGGGTCATAAGGGTCAAATGAGAATGTGGGGAAAGGGCTTTGCCTCCAGTTTTTGCACTATATATCAGCCACCTATTAAACATGAATCTATCAAGGTGTTGACAATAAAAATCAACTTAAACATGTGTATGTAATCAAATTTATTTGACACAACAAAAATGTTTTCAAATTGTGTTTTTCAAACACTTTAAACAATTGAAAAATAAATTCATGCGCCAATATTTTAATTTACATTAGGATACAGTGCAGGGTTTATACATAAAATCATATCATATAAATGCTTACAAATTATAAATTGTGTTTTCCTGACACACAGACACTATTGCTCTTAAATAGTTTTCACATATCACCATTGATCAGTTCATTGTATTTTCACGTTTATTTCTATTTAAGGTACAATCAATATGAAAGGCCAACAGTAATACAACATAGGCAAAAGTGGTGATCACCCAGCATCACCAGCCAATATGGTTACATTATAAATACAGGGGGGAAAAATTAAACTCTAGACTGCATAGGGACTCGTGGATCTGACAAACTAATCATTTATTAACATATAAGGCATTAATAAATTTGGCATAGAAAAATAGCTTAATGAATGATGTATTTTGTTGAGAATGCTGAAGCACTTGTGATGTTGGAATTTTTATTCCTTAATTGAAGATAGTTCATTTTGCTTTTTCTGTCTAAACACGATAAAATAACTAAGAACTCTTAAATTTCAGTAGTTCAGTAAATGTATAAGGAATAGCTAGTGCAATCCTGCCAGTCAGTACAGGATACTTAGGTTTTCCTTTGCTCCTTATTCACTACCTTAAGATACAGTCATTTGTATTAAGTGCCTTCTTTATGCAAGGCACTGGATTAGGGCCCTGTAGTCCATTACTGATCATGGTTTATTTTATCAGTAAGAGATCATAATATAATCTTAGATGGTGTAGTTTGGGAAATCTTATTTTGTTTGTTTTTTTTAATTTATTGAGACTAAGTTGTATCAGATACCCCAGGGGCTTAGAAATTTGTCTCACAGGGAATTTTGTTCTGACCTCTTCCTGAAGCAATAGAGTGGACAAAAAGCCAACAGCTAGCTGAAGGCTGCCTGCTAGTTTTTAAGAGGTGAGAAGTGAGAAGGGAAGGAATGAGGGAGACTAAGACCCAGTTCAGCCGTATCTTCTATCAGAATTGAGGCAGCAAAGATTTTAATTGACACTTAGCTATTTACCATTGAAGCATAGATTAGGACATAGAATCGATGAGTTTTGGAGTCCATCTTCTGGTGCCTTGGAAGCAGGCTTTTTTCTTGAATTTTTGAAAAAGGAGATTTGGGGTCTGGCCTGCCTAGTTAACAAAGCTTAATGAAAATCTCAGTCATTCTCTCCACTCCACCCCTACTTCACTATAGTAACTTTAGCTCACCCGTATCCATTATTTCTGGAACAGATGACTTGTCAGCCCATTACAAATTTTGTGAAAAATAAAAGCAGGACAGGAATGAGAAACTACATATTTGCTAAAGGTGTTTGGTTAGCCCTCAGTCTTAAAGTTATAGCACCATATGTAGAAAGCAGGTATTTGTGGGAGGTGAAAGTAGCCCACATGACTCAAAACTTTCAAAGGCACTTTATGGATATAAAACTCTGCAAATAAAATATTAAAAAAATTAACATTTTCAACTTTTTTCTTGTACATGGCTCATTTGGTTTTTGAAAGTGTTTAGCTTTAGTGGAAAACAGTGTACTTTTAGCATTTCTTTTATCCCAGTGCGTATAACTTAGAATTAATCTTATTCAAGATAATGATTTTGAAAAGGTGAACATCTAAAATGTGTGAAAACAGGACATAAAACATATACTTTTAAGAAGTTACAATGCAAAGTAAAGCTATGTAATTGTCAGGGCAACTGAGGCTTAAAATTTTGTCAGTGGGCTACATTATCAGACAAGATTTTTTCAGTGTGTGTATTTTATGATAATTTTAGTCTTTAGGAATATGGGGCCACCAAAATCTTCAGTTTGCTTTTCCTTCTCCATGGAACTTAACAGTTTTGGAAAGTTTCAGGTTGTTAGAGTGCTTCTTTTAGAACACCACAATTGTGACTGCATCCTCTTAACATCAATAGTTTCCAAGCACCTGAAAAGGTAAGGAGGCATCTGGCCACATCCTCTGAAGTGCAGCGATAATGTGATATATTTCTCCACGTTTTGTGTTTTGTTTTGTTTTGTTTTGTTCTTTGTTTTACAAACATCTCCACACAAATATACTAAAATAAAAAAGACAACAGTTAATTTATATTGGCAATTTTTCAACTGCCTGAGAGTTTGTTGGGCAGTCAAATGCACATATATATTTGATTTGTGTTGTCTTTTCTTTTTCTTTTGGAAATTTATGAGTTTTTTTCTTACACCACTTGTGAGAACAGGGCTTTCCATCATGCTTCTAAAAGAGTTCGAATACAACCCTGAAGGGTTATAACTCACTGTGGGCTTAACAGAAGCTACCTTGTTTTTCCCTGTTGGGGGAAATTACCTAAATCTCATTACTCAGCCAGAAATTATTTTGCTAGCATGACTTCTAAACAGTTACATCCCATGACATGTAAGGTGGGTTGGTTGCTAGTATTCTGGTCATTTAGAGGGAAGGTGAGTGCTTGAGCAGTGGTGAAAGATGGAGGACCTATGACCCTGAAGACTTGACAAGTGATCAGATCTACTGGTAATATTGCAGCTTTTAAGTAGTTTGGGGAGAGGAGACATTGCCAAAAAAAACTTGGATGTCCTAATAGCCCTTCCTCCCTCATCAGTCCTTGTAACTTGTTGCAATCAGTCACTGCAACATATTGCAGGGAGGTGCATCATCAGAGTAGGTGTCTTTCAAATAAGTACAAGTGAAGTGGATTAAGTTAGTCCTTAATAACATAGGCATTCACCGAATGAGCTTCAAGGGTCCCCTACTGCACAGAAATTTTCTCTGAGAGATTAGGAAGAGGTCCAAGAGCTTGCTAGGTTTCTGGACTAGACTGAAAATTTTCCTTTCTAAAATACAGATGCCCTGGGAGTGCATAGAGAATCTACTGTCCTGATATTAAATTCATCAAAAGGATGCATTTAAACTGATTTGAAATACACTGAATATAATTTTGCTAATTATTTTAATTCAAACTAAATGAACAATGAAAATGGTTAAGACATCTAGACTGAGGACTATCCACCCTTCTGTTTATATGCAGCTGCTTCCTGGATGCTATCAGCCCATGTAACTCAAGTGACCATTTTTGGTCAGCTAATGTCAACTTGAAGGATAGGGCTGATTTTGGTTACATGACCATTGTTAACCAGTCACATGGCCCTTGGGTACCCAGTATTTGAAGACTACTTTGAGCTTGTCCAAAATCTTATTAAGAGTTGGATTGGGACTTTGAACTTTGATGCTGCCTTTCTCCACAAGAACTCAAAAATTGTCTACAGTTTTATTTAAGGCTCACTGCGTAAAGTCAGACCTGGGGAATCAGAAGAATACAGCTATGGAGCTTGCCTTGTAGATTACCTGCAATCATCTCCTCCAGTACTGATCACATACTTGTCATCATGAGAGAACCGGATATTGGTCACATGGGCAGAATGACCAAAGTAACGCTTGTGTTTGGCCTGAAAATTAACACCAAGAAAATTGGATCAGAGTATTGGAATATCACTGTTCCTCCCA
The DNA here is from genome assembly GCA_023553655.1 of Myrmecobius fasciatus. Lineage (NCBI taxonomy): Eukaryota > Metazoa > Chordata > Mammalia > Dasyuromorphia > Myrmecobiidae > Myrmecobius > Myrmecobius fasciatus. The sequence goes on along the minus strand of JAJPUD010003235.1, from coordinate 91,245 downwards.
GCAGTCACTAATCCCTCAAAGCCACCTTCTAGCATCTCTCTAACTTTATACCAATTTCTTGAATGGCCTATGTTATAACCCTAAATGCTCTTCTCTCATTTCCTTACATACTCTAGGCCCTTCTGTTCCCTTTTCTACTTTATATCCCATTTATATATATGTGTGTATATATTTACTTAGCTGACCTCTTTTCAAAAATAAAATTTCTACCCTTTATCCTAGAAAGTCTACTTTCTATGATTGTGGGCATATAAATAACTTCCAAAGCACAATTGAGCAAAAGCTATTTTTGTGGCCTCCAGGATCTTAAAAAGCACCATCTAAGTTTAGTTATTGTCTCATCTCATGGCTATAGGGGAATGAACCACACTCTTTAGTATAAGAGTGTGTATTTAGTGTAAGGAGCTGTGATTACCCTGGAAGCTCTGGCTTATAATTAATTAATTAGACTCCTGATTGATCTCTCATCTTCTACCCTGCCCCTGAACATCTCCCATTCCTGGGTGTACCATGGTTGGACATCAAAGGTACTGAATACTAAAAGCACAGGATTGGTCAAATGGTTAATAGGCCTATGGGCACCAAGGAATTTGGGGAAAATGTTACCCAGCACAGGCAGCTACATTCCAATGAAGACTCACAAATTTTTCTGTACATGGAAAATCAAAGAGTTTCACCAGCCCAAAGTCATCTCCAGTGGCAACATTCAGGCCAGCATGGGTCACACAGGCACAGTTGACATCAGCCTTGTCTGCATTTCGGGGCCAGATCCCAATGACTTCATCTCCTAGAATGCTATTCCAATCAGAAAAGATCATGAAATGGGTTTAGGGATTGGGAAGACATGGGAGTGAATTTCCTAAATTCCTTAGGGTAGCAAAGTAGCAAAGCCAGAGGAAGAGGGGAGCACCTTTTTATCACAGAACTTTTTCACATCATGATTGCTTTATAACTCTAGTCTTTAAATCTCCCTAAGTATGTGAAATTTTTTGTTCAGTTCTGACCATATATATGGACGATTTTCCTTTTCCTTTTCTGTTTTTGCTAATGTAGCACTTTAGATAGCATTATTTTCCTCTTATCTCTTCTTCATTAACTAATATCCTTAATCTTTGCATAATACACTCCCTTCTGATTATTTTCCTAAATTGTTTCCCCACCTGCTAAATAATACACTAATGTTCTAAAGCTAGCACCCTGCCTCCAATCCCTTATTGCCTATATATGGATGTTCATTGTTTTTTCAATTGTGTGTGACTCATCCTATTAAGGATTTTCTTGGCAGAGACAATAGAATGGTTTGCCATTTCCTCCTCCAGCTCATTTCACAGATGAGGAAACTTGAGGCAAACAGGGTTTGCCCAGGGTCACACAGCTAGTAAGCATCTGAGGTCAGATTTGAACTCAAGAAGATGTCTTCCTGATTCCAGACTCAGCACTCTATCCAGTGTGCCCCCATATAGGCTGGACCCTTAAAATTAGATCTTGAAAGGAAAAATGTAAAAAAAAATACCCAAAGTGAAATTTATTATATCCATATTAAGAAGAAAGTTCTATTTTTGACTCTGTTTGAGTCAACATGGCAATTCTAGTCCCTTGCTTCTCTCCCAAGTCTCCCATCAATTTAGTGGGCTCCAGGTTCTTGGATCTATTATCAGAAGTTTAGCTTAAGTTGGAGGGGAGTCATTTCCCCTGAACTCAGTAAAGGGAATAAGAGATTCTCTGTAAAAGTAGATTTTTTGAAGAGTGAACTCTCATTTTAAAATTCTGGGCAAGTTGAGAGTTAAGGATCCTAACTGATCCTATACCACTCAGTCCCAGAATCTCCTACAAAGAAGCACACATTTCTGAGATGCATCTATGCTTTAGAGAGAGACAAACCAACAAGACCTGATACAAGGGGAATGCATTTTGATGTTTTTCCTTGGAGGATTTGCTTTGAATTACCTTGTCCAAGTGGCCCAGGTGATATTTTCAATAACTGAGGCATCAGTCACCTGCTTTCCCAGCGGGACTTCATGGACCTGACGCTTGTAAGAGCCTGTTGAAACCTGCAAATGAATGGGAACTCATGGTGACCAGCTTTTTCTTGCCTGAGAGGATATTACCTCCTGATGCATTTTCTTCAAAATATCCACCCATAGGTAATTTTGATTATATTAAGTTAAAAAGTTTCTGTACTAACAAAACTAATGCAGACAAGATTAGGAGGGAAGCAACAAATTGGGAAATCATCTTTACATTTAAGGGTTCTGATAAAGGTCTCATCTCTAAGATATATAGAGAATTGTCTCACATTTATAAGAATTCAAGCCATTCTCCAATTGATAAATGGTAAAAGGATATGAACAGACAATTTTCAGATGATGAAATTAAAACTATTTATAATCATATGAAAAGGTGCTCCAAATCACTATTGATCAGAGAAATGCAAATTAAGACAACTCTGAGGTACCACTACACACCTGTCAGATTGGCTAAAATGACAGGAAAAGATAACGATGAATGTTGGAGGGGATGTGGGAAGACTGGGACACTGATGCATTGTTGGTGAGCTGTGAACAGATCCAACCATTTTGGAGAGCAATTTGGAGCTATGCTCAAAAAGTTATCAAACTGTGCATACCCTTTGACCCAGCAGTGTTTATATTGGGCTTATATCCCAAAGAAATCATAAAAGAAGGAAAGGGCCCCACATGTGCAAGAATGTTTGTGGCAGCTCTTTTTGTAATGGCTAGAAACTGGAAACTGAGGGGATGCCCATCAATTGGAGAATGGCTGAATAAATTATGGTATATGAATGTTATGGAATATTATTGCTCTGTAAGAAAAAACCAACAGGACGATTTCAGAGAGGCCTGGAGAGACTTGCATGAACTGATGCTGAGTGAGATGAGCAGAATCAGGAGATCGTTGTACACTGCAACAACAGTACTATATGAGGATCAGTTCTAAGGGACATGACTCTCTTCAACAATGAAATGCTTCAAACCAGTTCCAATTGTTCAGTGAAGAAGGCCATATACACCCAGAGAGAGGGATGTGAAATGTGGACCACAACATAACATTTTCATGTTCTCTATTGATGTTTGCTTGCATTGTATTTCCTTTATCGGATTATTCTTTCTTATAGATACGATTTCTCCTGAACAAAAAAATGATGTGTGGCAATAACTATACATATATTCAACAAGTATTCTAACATAATTATCATGTAGTGGATATCCTGCTATCTAGGGGAGGGGTGGGGAGTAGGGGGGAAAAATTTGTAACAGAAAGCTTTGTAAGAGTTAATGTTTAGGAATTACCCATACGTATGTTTTGCAAATAAAAGTATTAATAAAAAAAAACAACAACAAAAAACCCAAAACAAAATATCCACCCATTCTCAGCAATAGTTAGGGCCATGCCAAGAGATCTGCTCATCATCCCAGGCTAATTTGGTGCTAAGAGCTCTGTAGCTAATTCAGAGAGCTAAGTGTCTATGTCTGAGTATAGACACTACATCTGACCTCTCAGGAGTGATAAAAGCTATCACCCACTCTCACTTTCTTACCCACTTCCTGTATTAATGAGTATAATTCTAATAATAAAACTAACTAGCATTTATATATGTACATATATAGTATTTTATTTTTGTTTTAATTTTATTTTAAAATTAAATAAATTTAATTAAAATTATTTTTTATTTTTATTAAAATATATTTTATTTTATTATATTTTTATAGTATTTTATTTTTCCAAATAAATGCATATGATTTTCAATCTTCACCTTTTTAAAACCTTATGTACCCAATTTTTCTCTTTCCCCCTCCCCTCAGACAACAAGCAATTTGATATAGATTAAACTTTGTATTTCTTCTAAACATATTTCCATATTCATCATACTACCCATACACACAAAATCAGATCAAAAAAAAAAACATGAGAAAGAAAAAAAACAGTTAAAAAAGATGAAAATATATATTGTTTTAAAATTTGAAAAACTCTTTACAAAAAACATCTCATTTGATCCTCACAACAACCCTGGGCGCTATTACCTTCATTTTATAGCTAAGAAAACTGAGGCAGACAGAAAGGTTAAATAATTTGCCCAAAGTTACATAGCTAGAAAGTATCGGAGGCAGGATTTGAATGCAAGTCTTCCTGACTCCAGCCCTAGCACTCTATTCATTATGCCACTTAACTAAAGTTAGGTGTCCTATCTTGGGAAATATGAACTTGTTTTTAAAAATATTTTGATAACTATTCTACTCTGTAATCACTTTACTCTGAAATCATATGTATTTGATTTTATGCATTTAAAATCATTATTCTGAGAAGCCCATGGGTTTTACCAAACTGCAAAAGGGTCTGTAGCTCTAAAGAAATTAGTAGCCCCCAACTCTAGTGATTACCTACTGTGTTGAAGACCCTGCTTAGGACAATAATGAAAACAAATGCCATGTCTCCCAGCAAAAGAGATGAGTTTTCTCATTAAGAATATGTGATTTGACCACCTCCAATTGTTCACTGAAGAAAGCCATATACACCCAGAGAGAGGGATGCGAAATGTGGACCACAACATAACATTCTCATACTCCTTGATTGACGTTTGCTTACATTGTGTTTCCTTTATCTGATATATCGTTTGTGTAGATAAGATTTTTCTTGCACAACAATGATAAGTTTGGAAATATGTATACATATATTCGATTTGCCAATATTTTAACATAATTAACATGTAGTGGATATCCTGCCATCTAGGGGAGGGGTGGGGAGTTGGGGGGAAAAATTTGTAACGGAAAGCTATGTAAGGGTTATTGTTGAAGAATTACCCACACATATGTTATGCAAATAAAAAAAAAGAATATGTGATTTGAATTATTCAGAAGGTATTTTGTACAGGACAAAATTTAATTTTCAGATTCTTTGCCTCTTCTGGGAAAATCTGAACACTTTTCCCATTGTGGACAAATCAAAAGATACCTATATTTCCAATCCAGGTCATTGGGGGGACTCCTACTATTTGCTGAAGATGTAGGTGATCCAACCAGATCTTTTTTTCCAGCTTTTCATTCAGTGCCTCTAGAAACACTATTAATATGTAACATCCCTGGTACATATGTGTAGTCCTTGTACAGCTTGAAGCTGGTGGATCAGCTCAGGAGTTCTGAGCTTCATTGTGCTAAGGCAATTAGGTGTCTTGTGCTAGGACTAGCACCAATACAGTAGCTGGGTAAATGGGTCCAGGTCAAGAAATGGAGAAGATCAAGGTTTTGGTGCTGACCAGTAGTAGAATGGGGCCCATGAATGTACACTGCACTTCTAGCCTGTATGACACATAGTGAGACCCAATCTAAAAGAAAACAATTTGTTTAAAAAAAATAGAGCTATCATAATGGATCAGTAAAAATGATCATAGTCTTCCAGTAAAAGCTGGAGAATTGGTTCTGTAGGTGAATTTTTTTACAGTATAGGTTGGATTTGATGACTTCTAAAGTCCCTTTTAAATGAGATTCCTTATAATTGATATTGTTATGTTATTCTATAAAATCTTCAGTGACGTCTACTGAACTAAGGTACATGTACTGCAAGGTGCTAAAAATTCTTTACATTTTAATATCAAACTTGCAAATTCATTTCCATCTTTCCTGCCTCATTACCTTCAAAGCTCTCCTTCTTCACTGTGACTTTATTCCTCCCTATTTTTCCATTCCATCCTCCTTACCCTGACCCCACATCCCTGCCTTCAAGGACTCTTCAACAAACTAGTGAGAAGGAAATACTCTTCCCTTCCTCCACTCCAGCACCATGCATCTATCCTTGTCCAGAGGACCTCTGGATTACCTCTGACAACCTTTGTACAAGCTGTATGTGCCCCATGCCTAGAATGTATTCTCTTCTCCTATTTACCTCTTAGAATGTCAGGCTTCCTTCAAGGCTAACCTTCCTTCTCCTTCAAGTTGTTAGTGCTCTCCCTCCACTTACTTTGTGTTAACTGTTTACATGTGATATCTTCTCATTACAATGTGAACTCCTTGAATGCAAAAACTGGTTTTTGTTCTATTTTTTTTTTGTCTTTGGGTCCCCATCACCTAGCCCAAGCACACAATACTCTTAATAAATGTTGAACTGAATTGAATTTTATATGCATGCTTTATGTTCCAGTCCTGAATAATATCCTTTACTTTCCTACCTCTATACCTTTGCTTATATGGTTTCATATACTCCCTTCATGCCTCTTGAATTCCTACCCATTCCTTAAAATTCATCTCAAATGCCATCTCCCCCTACATTGTGCCTTATTTGATCAGCCTCTGTTGTTAACAACCTTTCCTTTCAACATACTTAAAGTAGCTATTCTTTTGGTACCATCTACAATGTATTACTTTGTAATGATGTCTTTCTGTCTAGACAGCTCCATGAGGACTGGGATTATGTTTTTTTTTTTAATCAAAGTTTTATATCTCCCGAACCCCTAGCATAATACTTTGCACACAATATGTGTTGAGTCAACCAGGTGGCACAGTGGACTTGGTGTGAAGAAGCATTGGTTTTTTTAATTAAAGCTTTTTATTTACAGAATATATGAGTGATTTTTCTACATTGACCTTTGCAAAAAAATGGTTTTTGTTCCAAATTTTTCCCTTCCTTCCCCCCCACTCCCACTTCTAGATGACAGGTGGTCTAATACATGTTAAATATGTTAAATTATATGACAAATCAAATATATGTATACATATCTATATAGTTATCTTACTGCACAAGAAAAATCAGATCTAGAAAGAAAAAAAACAACACTCTAAGAAGGAAAACAAAATGTAAGCAAATATTCACAGAAAGTGTTAAAATGTTGTGGTCCACACTCAGTTCCCACAGGCCTCTCTCTGGACTATCTTCATCACTGAACAATAGGAACTGGTTTGAATCACCTCATTGTTGAAGAGAACCATGTCCATCAGAATTGATCATTGTATAGTCTTGTTGCTGTGTATAATGTTCTCCTGGTTCTGCTCGTTTCACTTAGCATCAGTTCATGCAAGTCTCTCCAGGCCTCTGAAATCATCTTGTTGGTCGTTTCTTACAGAACAATAATATCCCATAACATTCATGTACCATAATTTATTCAGCCATTCTCCAATTTAAAGACATCCATTCAGTTTCCAGTTTCTTGCCACTACAAAAAGGGCTGCCACAAACGTTTTTGCACATGTGGGTCCCTTTCCCTCCTCTAAGATCTCTTTGGGATATAGGTCCAGTAGAATTACTGCTGGGTTAAAGGGTAGAAGCATTGATTTAAAAAAAATCTCTCCTATTGCATAGTTACCCATTAAAATCCATTTGATTCTCCAGTGAGACAAAATAAAGAAAATATTGTGGAAAAAAAGAAAAAAAAACTAACTCAAGTATATGATAATGCATAATTTTCAAGGTAGTAAACAATTCTCAGTTACCTTTGAAAATACTGAAATCTGATTTGTTATGTCAAACTTTATAGTTAACAAATTCATTGAGAACTGAATGAGAAATTTTAGCCCTCTTGGGGAAAGTGGGAGAAGGGATATAGTAGAAAAATATAGATGATATAAAATTAAGCAATATCAGCTGGACATGACTCTTTTCAACAAAGAGATGATTGAGGCCAGTTCCAATGATCTTGTGATGAAGAGAGCTATCTACATACACCCAGAGATAGGACTATGAGAACTGAGTGTGGATCGCAATGTAGCATTTTCACTCTTTTTGTTGTTGTTTGCTTGAATATTGTATTCTTTCTCATTTTTTCTTTTTTGATCTGATTTTTCTTGTGCAAGATAATTGTATAAATATGTAATACATATATTGGATTTAACATATATTTTTTTAACATGTTTTACATATATTGGATTACTTGCTATCTAGGGGAGGGGGTGGGAGGAAGGGGGAAATTTGAAACACAAAGTTTTGCAAAAGTCAATGTTGAAAAATTATCCATGTATACGTTTTGAAAATAAAAAGCTTTTTTTTAAAGCAATATCAGCAAAATGGCAGGGAGTCTTAGTAGAGAGAAATCTGGCCTTTAAAGCATAAAAAACCTGTATTTAAGTTCCTCTTCTGACACATATTGATTGTATGATCCTAGGAAAGTTATCTAACTTCTCAGAGCAAGAAAAAACTCTGAAAGTAGAAGATGGAGAAAAGATAATTTCCTGTATTTGTAGGAGTTTCTTCCCATGGGATTTTCCTATACCATTGAAATCATAGAAATATTCAATATAACCCTATCCAATTCAATCCTATCCTATCCTATCCTATCCTATCCTATCCTATCCTGTCCTGTCCTGTCCTGTCCTGTCCTGTCCTGTCCTGTCCTGTCCTGTCCTATCCTATCCTATCCTAATCTATCCTATCCTATCCATCCTATCCTACCTGTCCTGTCATATCCAGTCCAGTCCTGTCCTATCCTAACCTGTCCTGTTCAGTCCAATCCTGTCCTGTCCTATTCTGTCTTGTCCTGTCCTACCTGTTCTGTCCTGTCCAGTCCAATACTGTCCTGTCCTATCCTGTCTTGTCCTGTTCTACCTGTCCTGTACTGTCCAGTCCAATCCTGTCCTGTCCTAACCTGTCCTGTCCTATCCTATCCTATCCTATCCTATCCTATCCTATCCTATCCTATC
>JAJPUD010003235.1:9991-82596 GCA_023553655.1 Myrmecobius fasciatus | reverse complement strand
TATCCTATCCTATCCTATCCTATCCTATCCTATCCTATCCTATCCTACCCTATCCTACCCTATCCTACTTGTCCTGTCCTATCCAGTCCAATCCTGTCCTGTCCTGTCCAGTCCAATCCTGTCATGTCCTGTCCTTTCCTGTCCTGTCCTGTGCTGTCCTTTCCTGTCCTATCCTATCCTATCTGTCCTGTCCTGTCCTGTCCTGTCTTGTCCTGTCCTTTCCTGTCCTATCCTATCCTATCTGTCCTGTCCTGTCCTATCCTGTCCTGTCCTGTCCTTTCCTGTCCTATGCTATCCTATCTGTCCTGTCCTGTCCTGTCCTGTCCAATTCTATCCAATCCAATCCAATTCTATTCTATTCTATCCATGCATATAATCTTGACTTCTAATCTAATATTAGATACTTATTAGCCATCTGACTGTGCCAAGTCACTTCACCTTTTTCAATCTCAGTTTCCTCATTTGTAAATTGGAATGATAATAGTTTCTACTTCACAAGACTGTCATGAAGAGAAAATAAGATAATTCATATGAAAATTTGTGAACTTCAAAATTCTTTATAAATGCTAATTATTATCGATGTTTCATACAATTGAAATAAATTTAATTCAGCTGAATCATTAAAGCTAAAACATACCTGAATGTATTTGCTGTCAGCTGAGAAATCCATCTGAATAACAAAGCTTGGGATATCTTTGCAATATCCAATTCGGTTCAAATTTGTACCTTGGGTGAGGTCATAGAAGTCGACAGTATGCTCTGATGAACCCACAGCTAAGAAATGGTTGTCTGGACTCATTCTAGAAGAAATAAACCAAGGGCATAGTTAATGGGTAACAAAAATCCAGAGAATAGTTTTGAAAAGAAATACATAATCTGCTCTCACTTTGATCTGGCAGATTTACTTATAAATTAAATCTACCATGGGATTCTCTGGCCTTATAGGCAACAAGATGTCATCCCAATATAATTTGTAATCAATTCTTTCCTATATTCCTTACTCACAGTTATGGGATCACTGATATAGATCTAGAAAAGGCCTTAGAGATCTATTTAATTATTTTATTCCTAATGGTTTCATCATCTCCATTCAAACCTTAAAATTCAATTATCTTGCCATTTTTACAAAATGACATTGGTTTACCAACCCTCCTTGTCTTGGCTGAAGAAGGGGAAAAATAAAGATAAGATTCAAATGTAATTCTATAGTAATAAAGAGAAGATTTATATAGTCTTGGATGATAATGTTATCTAAGCAATTGTATTTGTTTCAACAAACTCAGCAGACATTATGAAATTCAATTAAAGTGCATTTATACTTTGTTCTTTTTCTTTTTTTTTAAACCAGTGATAGCATAAGACCTCTAAAAGCATCCATTCAATGTCTAGATGAAAGGTTTGAGTGACAATTGATAGATGCCCTCTTCTACTGGCCAAAGCTTGTTTAGTCCCTAGTAAGTGGAGTGCCCACCATGATACCCATTAATACCTGATATCCTGAATAGCTGATTTCCGATCTCTTTTTTTCCCCCAGACTTTCAGGCTGTTCACCAATAAGATGACAAATTCTCCATTCTTCATGCCAATGGCCACCATATCTCCATCAGGGCTGTAGGCAGCACATCTAGCCGCATGACCCAAATTGACCTTGTTTAGAAGTTTCTGCAGAGACATAAGGAACCCTGTTTAAATATCATAAAACTTCTTCAGTTGGTAATTCAAGGAAAATGCGATGGTTAGACCTACTTAGCTGTGATATCCCAGAGACATAGATGTCTTATAGAAAACTGTAACTAAATGGCTCAGCTATGTAGTAAGTTTCTGTTTGATAATAAGTGGTCCCACACCAGTGGGCCACCACGAATGTGTTCTAGCTACTGGTTTCTCATCTCTCACTGAATAGTCAACTCCATAAAGCCAGGAATTCTCTTTTACCTAATTTTTGCATTCCCCTTAGTGCTCGGTGTAGTGTTTGCCACATGGAAGGGGTTTAATAAATGATGAATGATGACTGTCTGACACACAGTCAAATAGTTGTTGATTAATGATAAATATATACATGAATGAATTCTAGGTATTCATTGTAACACACAGAAGCAGCTAGGTGGCACAGAGAATAGAGCACTGGAGTCAAGAAGGCCTAAATTCAAATCCAGCCTTAGATGCTTACTTGCTGTGTGATGTTAGGTAAGTCACTTAACATTTACCTGCTTTAATTTTCTCATTTGTAAATTTGGTATAATAATAGCACATACCTCCTGGGGTCATTGTGAGATAAAATAAGAACATATTTGTAAAAGCATGTTGCAAATGTTAAAGCACTATATGAATACTGGCTATTATTATTGTGTATATTTAAATATTTATTTTACTTTCTTCCAGAAACATGACCTAAAGATATAACTGGCAGAGGAATCTTTAGAGACCTAACTTAAATTCTACCTGTGGAATTCCAGGCCAGATTTCTTCCTTCTCTAACTCTTTATAGTGCTTGGAGTATAAATCACGTCATTTAGTATATAATGATGCTCTTCTCAATTGTTCCCTAATTGTTTTATATGTAGAAGTCTTTCTTCCTAACTCAATGAAAATATCCTGGAGGGAAGTGATTACATTATGCTCTTATATGCCTCACAGAACTTAACACAATGTATAGTCTCCAGACCTTTTTCTGGTTGCCTTATTCTCTGAGTGAAACTCCTTTCTCATTCTTTACATAATGTAATATTGTTCCACAACTCATAGCCATACCACAGTATTTTTTGCATGGTTACAGATCTCTTCCAGGAGGCCCTGCAATATTCTGGGCTTAATGCAACTAGTAGTGTGTCATACACTAACAGGAACATCTGGAGGATTTCACCATTTCTAAGGAAACCCACTTAATTTGGACTCTGTGCTGGATCTCCTCTATGGCAGTCAGATACTGTCTTTGTTTTTGTATGTATATCCCTAAATATAGTGCTATGTAGCACTATATATATACATATATGTATATATATGTGTGTGTGTTTGTATACATACATATCTATATAGTAAGCACCTAATAAGTGCTTTTTCATTTATTTATTCATCCAAGCCCTTGATAAAAATGTTGACTCTTTTAAAGTCAAATGCAGACTCTTCGGGTAGTCCATCAGTTATTATTACATAGACTAATTTTTTTAAACTACATCCTAAATGTAGTTGTGTTTTTAAAATAGGGGATATTTTTAAATCTAAAGAAGTAAAAGGTAAAAAAGGAATAGTCCTCCTTTATGGAGAAAGCATTGGTATCACTCATACACATCCCAGTCAAAGGAATTACCCTTGATGGGGTTTGACGCTGGAGCAATTTCTGAAATCAGTCCCATTTAGAAAAGGAAGCAGCATCACTCACTTTATCTGCCAGGTCCCAGATCCTGGCTGTACCATCATTGCTGGCTGAGATGAAAATATCCTTGGTAGGATGAGTGGCTAGACCCCATATCTCCCCTTCCATGTGCCCATCAATCAACATGTTGGAAGCAGCATTTTTTTCACCAACTTCAATTATTTCTCCATCTTTGGTTCCCACTAAAATTTTCCCCTGTTGAAGTAAAAATGAAGCTAATGTAAACTTGAGGAGATGTAATAAATATCTACAATATTCTCCATACATCTACCTCAATTATTCATAGTGGCTTTCAAAACAACCAAAAGTCCATTAGTCTTTATCATTTACTATCTTCTTGTTTTCTTATCTATTTCATTGTTCAACTAATGTTCTTTGGACTAGCTAGGACATTTTTCATCCATTCATTTTCCTCATTCATAGCTCAGGTAGCACATTTCAACTTCCTACTACCAACAAGTCATTTTATTTCCTTGTTTTTTCCCTCATTTCCCAAACATTCAATTTAATTTGATTAAATTCAATACAACATTTATTAAGTGCCTCCTATGGGCAAAGCACTGAATTAAGAAAACTGAGAGTTGAGGTTCCAGAAGAGGAGATAAAAAAGATAATCAAATAATTATAATGTAAATTAGGGATATGTTAAGTGCTAAGGGGAGATATAATATGCAACAAGTGTTTTGAGAAGGGAAAGATTGCTCTTGCTAAGTGTAGAGAATAAACTTTAGAACTGGGTTTGGAATGAGTATAGTAGACAGGTTGATGGAAAGATGGAGAAAGTATGAAATAGGTTTAATGAATTCAGAAAATTGTGATTAGAGTAGTTTGATTCTTACCAAAGAGAAACTGGCTATTAGGAATAGAAATGGTGGGAACCTTGAGAGGAAATGACCACTACATCTTAAAGTTTTTGATATAGAAGGGAAGAAAGCTAGAAATGTTCTGGTATATGTATCTTAGATTTTTGGGAAAGTAGATTTCAAAGGGTTCAGAGAAAGGTGTGGAAGGATCTCATGGACTACATAAATGCTGGCATCTTAAAGTTTTGCAAAGTGCTTTACAAATATTACTTTAAAAAAAATCATCCTAACAACACTGGGTGGTAGGTACTATTATCCCCATTTTACCGATGAGAAAATGGTGGCAAACAGAAATTAAGTAACTTGCCCAGGATCATACAATTAACAAGTATCGAAGGTAGGATTTGAACTCATTTCATCTTGACTCTAGGTCCAGTAGCTCTCTATCCACAGTGTTATTCAGTAGTCTCAGTGGAGGGGCTAAATGACTTCCCCAGTGTCACTTAGCTAGTATATGTCAGGAGTAAGACTTGAATCCAAGTTTTGCTCCTGTTTTCTCTATTAATTAGAAAATTGTAGGTTTAGACACTACATAATAAATATGCAGGAAGTGGCTAGCTAATTTTAGTAAGAGAACCCTTAACTATCTTTAATAAGAACTAAGAGAAGTGAATATCGTTGTCAATCATTTTTGAACAATAATGAAGACATGTTGTAAAATTGGATAAAGGTAAGTATTACCCAGACTTTCAAAAAACAGAACAAATAATCTTCAAACTACAGACCAATGAACTTGACTTTTATTCCTGGCAGAATTCTAGAACAAAGAAACTGGTTATTAGAACCTAGAAAAAGAAACAATGGTCACAAAGAACTAGCATAATTTGATCAAGAATAGATCATGATGTTTGGTTTCCTTTTTTCATTAGGTTCCTAAACTAGTACTATAGATGCAATGGGAATGGATGAAGTGGTGGATGGAAATGTTGTAGTTTATCTAGAATTTCAGTTTGATGTAAGGAAAAACTTTCTGACTATCTGAATATCTGACATATTCTACAGTGAAATACGCTGCCTTTTTTTCACTCAAAGGAGGACTGTAAGTGAATATAGAGGGAATTTTTCTTTTCCAGGTGAGTTGGAGTAGATGGCTACTGAACTTACTTCTAACTGTGACAACTCATGATTATGTAATCATAGAGAACATAAAAGGGAAGAATGGGAATCTGGATTCGATCCAGATTATGAAGAGTTTTAAGTGCCAAACTCAGGAGTCTGGGATTTTTGTTTGAGTCACTTGATTCCACTTATATTTTCAGCCTGTATGTGTGTTCATTGTGTCAAGGAGAAAGGAGAATGCTATCATAATCTTTAAGAAGTTTTTCATGTAAAAAGATAAGGCAGGATTCTTAGTGTAAAAGTTTCTTTCTTTTTATGTTCCAACAACATCTAGTTTAGAGATTAATTTATAGTGGGTGTTCCACATAATTGACTAGTTAAAAGTTATTCTGCCTATTGCCATCCTAAGGATGGAAATGCATTCATTAGTCAAGGTGTGTTAGGAAACTGATTCAACTGCCTACCACTACTATCATACCTAATTTTTCTTTTGCTACTTCAGAACATCATAGGTCCAAGTTTTTGGTGCTGATTTACTTTTTTCCAGTTTTGGTGCTAATTTACTTTCTTTCCAGTTTTATCTATTATAAATATAGCATCATTCCTCTTCCCCAAACTACCTTTCTTAATCAAGTTCTTGAAATTTCACTTGACTAGAGAAACTCTGGCCAAATAGCTACAGACCATTGACCCGGAGAGTACACTCAGTAGATCAAAGACCTAGTTCCTAATTTTATCAGATTTTCCCATTAGGTCAAGCTAAAGTGTTATCATTGTTGTTATGTGGTGAAATTAAGTATAAAATTGACCTCTAGATTTGCCATAAGACAAAATCATGAACTGCTTATTAATTCACAAATACAGAAATAGAAAGAATACTATCCTGGGAGTCAGGAGGAACTGAGTAGATCTACCATCTAGCCATAATATTTCTCTGTTCATAAAATGAGGATATTGAATCTCTCAAGTTTTTTTAGATCAGAGATCATATGTTCCCATATAGTAGAGAAAAATTATAAACATTTTCTTGACTTTATTCTTCTTTTTGAATAACACAATCATTTGTAACTAATACAATAAATTTGGTTACAGTCTTTCTTGGGAAGTTTATGAGTATTTTGTAAGGTTCATCTGTCTTCCCCTAGTTTCCCCTAATTATTCATTTTCCATCTCTGTTTTTGAGATGGAAAGTTCCATATCCTTTTATGAACCATAGGCATCTTCCCTTTCTAAGTTATGGTTTGGTGGGTTCAGAACCAGTTACATTTGAATGTGGGTAAGCTGTGATCCCCACTTGCTTAGTCCTGGTTTTTTCCTAAGCTCAGTGGGAGGACCTGAGAAGAAGGAAAAGACAATAATAGTGCTACACTGATTTCTACTTACTTTGCCTCTACACACTGAGCGTACACATTCTATCAGCTGCCCAGTTTCTAGCTGAAATGCTCGGCAGCGCTTCATCTCCTGGTCCCACAGTTTCACAGCTCCTCCTTCTTTAGTCCTAAAAAAGAGTAGGCAAGCATACTGAGAATAAGACCCTCATATCCACTCCATTTTCCATTCTCTTTACTAATCATTTTAGCAAATATAAACCAATTTTTTATCCAGCTAGTGTTTGATAAATAATTGGTATGTCTGAAAAACCACTGTCAAGTTTTTCTGTGGGTTTTGCTTTGCCATTTGTGATTCATGTCCCTTTTAAACTAACATGTAAGTGTCTAAGAAAATTTTTGAACTCAAATCATCTGACTGCAAATAATGATATTCTATATTTTGAGAGAAGGAAAAAAAATGTGGTCTAGAGAATCAGACTATGGCCTCTCCTAAATCCTGTCCTCTCCATAGTGCTTCTTACCCGTGAAAGAGCTCCAACAGGGAGCAGATTGTAAATACTAAAGAAATTCCATTTGCTTCAGGAATCCTCAATGTCTTTCAGGACCCTTTTAAATTAGACATTCTGATCTTCACTCAACTATCTACATTTGGGGTTTCTGAAGCCAAACTGCCCTGATGCTTTTCTTCTCTTACATCATCATGGATCATTTGATCTAGGAACCTCTTGGAGAATAGCAGAGACAAATCTCCTTCCTGAACATGAGAGATAGGAGAATTAACATGTAAGCATTCCTTCAGAGAAAATCCACACTTTGGAGGAAGAGAAGTTGTTGGCAACCCTCTTCCCAGGGATAGAAAAAATGATATAATATTTCTAGAAAATATATAGCTTACGGTCTCTCCTTTCCACCAGTGACTATCAGTCCATCTCGAAGAGTTGTATACATTGTAAAGACTGGGCCTGTGTGAGCTTTGGCCACCAGCCTAATAAGAAAATGGTCCTTCCAGACATAGACATCTCCATTTATGGCGCCAGTGAAAGTGAGATTGTTCTGGAAGAAAAATAAATGAACAATTTTCAGTGCCAGAAATGGGCATGATGCCTTGAATAGATACTTTCCTCATCTACTTGGCTTCTGTAACAAACCAGAGCTATTTATAAGCAAATGCAAAAAGTTGAATTCTTGAGCATCTGTCAGAATAAAGTCAAATAAGTAATAGATGCAGATCATCCTGAATCATGGGTAATACAGAAATTCTTTGGATTTGATTTTGGAATGCACTACACATTTGTTCATTTTCATTCATCTATTTTGCTAGTGATAATCCCCCCCCCCATTTCCATTAAAACAAATTTTCATCCCATGAGCATATTATACCAGCTAATAGAAGAGGAAGAAGGCCCAGATACACGCTGGAGAATAAGGAAAATCATCTTGAGAGTCAATATTTTTTTGTGGATGATCTATAAAGTAAATTAATTCACTCCTGGATCATTAAAAAATGACCACAACCAACAACAAAGCATCAGCTGGCTGGAGTATCACATCAGTCCCAATCTTACCTATGTTATGGAAAGATAGCAATTGAACCAAATCCCCCATTAGGTGGATGGACTGATTCAGGACAGGAAAGATTCCCAAGGGCTGTGAATTAAACCAGTCATGGTTTAGAGGAGGAAATCATTCCCCCAGCATTTCTTTTGATACCTTTCTTAATTGCTAGCTCAAAGAAATTAAGCAGCCTAGTTTGATAGGTTGTAATGACCAAAAGGTATGATTTTTATAGATCTAGAGTTGGAAGAGATCTCAGAGACCATTCAGTCTAACCACCTTGTGTTACACATGAGGAAATTGATAATCTGTTAGACAGGTTGTAAGTATCTAAGGTGAGACTTGAATCTGGGTCCTCTGACTCCAGAGCCACTAGCAAATTCAGATTTGGAAGCAAAGGTAAAGGTAAAAGGCCCTTTGCCTTGAGTAGAATTTCCTGTGCAATAGAGGTACAACTAGGAGAATTGGAGATGTCTCCTGTTTACAGGACTGTTTCTTCCCACTCACACCCCCCAAGAATGCTGTGTTTGAACTTACAGCACCAAAGGCCACAGAGAGCATTGTCTGCATTTTGGCACCCTCCATAGATCCAATAACTCCTTTCTTATAGAGTAGGGCACTGCCAGCCAGTGTCCAGAACTTCATGTGCTTGACTCCCACTGATACAAATTGTGTGTCAGAGTCCGGACGGAATTCCACCACAAATATTCGTTCGAGATGACCCCCTCGGCTGGCAACTCTAGCACCTGTATTAATAAGAAACATCAGCTAAGTTGGTTTCTCAACCCTTTTTACTAGGAAATCTTACCTTCTGTTGCCTTTACTTTTTAAACCAGTTGTGAAAGAAATGTATTTAAGAATATCAAGACCTTTCTACACTAGTAATTTTGCTTCTATATTGTTTTCTTCCTTTAAAACAAAAAAGCCAGAGAGCTAATTTATCTAAAGAGGAAATGCTATTTTGCCAATAATAATACTATTAAAATAATACCTAACATTTTTATCCCTTACTATATGCCAGGCACTATTTTAAGTACTTTACAAAATATCTCACTTGATGGTAATAACAACACTAGGAAGTAGGTACCATTATTATCTCTATTTTTGCAGCTGAGAAAACTGAAGTAAACCAAGATTAAATGGCTTGCCCAGGGTCACACAGCAAGTATCCAGCTCTGCATTTAAACTCAAATCTTTCTGCATCCAGGCCTGGACCTCTATCCACTATGCTATCCAGCTGTCCTGAAATCATTTTGATAATAACAACAATAATAGCTTGCTAATAATAGTCATAATAGTTAACTATTTAATATAACATTTATATGGCACTTTTGCTAGCTATTATTATTATTGTTTGTAAAGAACTTTATGTTATTGTAGATCTTCATAACATCCCAGGAGTAAGGGTTATTGTTATCCCCACTTTATAGATGAGAAAACCAAATAAAGTTAAGTGATCCCACTGCAGTTAAGTGTCTAACTGGAATCTAATATAAAGTCTAACCCTAATTCTACCTCTAATCTGGAATTTAAGCTTGTGTTGGAACTAAAACAGAAATTAATTCTCTTTGCTTTTTCCTTTGCCCTGATTTTGCTGTGTGATGTTGAAATTCTTAACCAGGAAATAGAAGCTGATAGTTTCCCCCACTCAGAGTTGCTGGGAGTGAAAAGAATATACAGCCTTAACTTTACCTTCTTGCCAACGCCAGACTGTGATCGTATGCTCAGGGTCTACTCCTACTGACACCAGGAGCTTGCCAGTAGCACTGAAATTGATATAATTAACCCCTTTCGCATGGAAACATCGAAGCATTGAAAGTGTCTGCTTGCTCATTGCATCCCATATGTGAATTGAAGGCGTTGTTCCTGAGAATCGAAGAAAATACAATAAAGAATTAATGTTAAAGAAATCTCAAGTCACCTGTTGGTTTAAAATTATGTAGAAGACTTTTTCTTTTTAAAAAGACTAACTTAGGGGCAATTAAAATTTCATATTGGGCTCAAGAAGTCAATAGCTATTGAATATCTGGAATAATTGGAAGAAAATGGGAAAACATCTTGCTCATGGAGACAGATACTATGTAAATGACAAACACTTATGGAGGATTTTATACAAAGAAACAATCTGGGATAGTATATGGTTAGTATCTTCAATTCATCTTGATACAACTGGAAGACATGAAAAATTGAAAGGGTTTTGCTGTATGGATGAAAACTACTCGTAGATGAAATAGCCTTACCTGGGATTTCCACAATATCACCTGCATTGTGTGAACAATGGCAATGAGGAAGCATCAAGGGAAAACAATAGCTAAAATAAGTCATATTTCTAATACTGAAGCACTCAACACCAGCATCAGAAAGCACAAAATTAAATTGTAAAATGGACATGAGCTCAATGAAAGCAAGCAGGAATACTGGTGAATTAAGCCAAAAACATTATCTTTGAAGTGACCAAGTAAAAAAAAAATTAGAAGAACAAATGTGAGTCAGATCCACATTTGTAGTTGGTAGGTTCCTAGGGCACAGCTGTGTCAGGAACACTGATTTGGGGAGATTCAGACAGAACCCATTCTTATCTCCATCCCCCAGAACTCACCCTAGCAAACAGTGTATTATAACTATGTCACCATTGCCAATGGAATATCATAGGTTTGCAGGTCTTATCAATTTTTCATTTCATATCTTGGGTCTCTTTGGATGAGGTTGAGAAATGCTCCACATATGTTCTTTGGGTAAGAAGTAATACATTTATTGTGGATTCTTCAAATCACCAACCCTCCAGAAAACATACTTAAGTAAAATGTTCAAAGTCAATAACCTTATCAAAAAAGAAAGAATAAAAGGGGAAATGACAATGACCCAGATTCCGTATATGAAATGAATAAAATCTATGATTTCCAATAAATCAGTGTCCCTGATCATTTGGGAATATAGTATTTCTTAGTTAATACAGAGAATCTCCTACCTATTTGGCTGGTGGCTACCACATTTTTATACTTAGGGTGTTGGTTTACAGTCAAACAGAGAATGTCATCTGTGTGTTCCAGATAGAAACTCTGACTTCCTAGAAAAAAAGAAAGAAAAGACTTACTAGAAACACAAAAGACTTTTTTTTATAACTATTTCCAAAAGATCATTTTTGGTATCACTAGAATTGACTCTGTAAAAATGTGAAGCTTAAGATAATGTTCTCCAAACATGGCCCAAAAGAAGAGATATGAGAGACAACTCCAAACCTATTTCTTTGTAGAGGCAGAAAGTCCATAAATGTCATATATTGTACATGTATTGATTGATTGTCCTGATTTTTTTCTTTTCTTTTTCTTTAAAAATTCTATTTGCTATATGAGATGACTCTATAGGAGAAGGGAGGAGGGAATACTGGAGGGAAAACTCTGATGATTTAAAAAGCAAAAGATCAATAAGATTTAATTTAAAAATATTATATTTTCATTTGCAAGTAGTCCACTGGGGAATTAATGAATCAATCAACAAGTATTTATTAAAACTTCATAACCTGGTTCCTTCCTATTTTCCAATCTCTTTTATTTAGCCAATTTTCGGGCATGTCTGACTCTTCATAATCCTATCAGATTTGTTTGTTGTTTTTTGGCAAAGATACTGAAGTAAATTGCCATTTCCTTCTCTGGCTCATTTTATAGATGAGGAAACTGAGATAAACTAGATTAAGTGACTTGCCCAGAACCCAGGAAGATGAGTCTTTCTCACTCCAGGCCTAGCACCCTATCCACTGTGCCACCTAGACATTTCTAATGTTTTTAAGGCGAATTCCAGTAGACCACTGCATTACTTACACCTTCAAGCACTTCTCTATCAGGTTGACACTAGCTTCCTTGGTGCTCCTCACAACAAGATACTCCAATTTCTGAGTCTGGGCCTTTTCCCTGGTGGTTCCCTCATGGCTACTCTTCTTCCTCATATTTAGATCTTGGTTTCTTTGGCTTCCATTGTACTGTAGATAAAATCCCACTTGCTATAGGAAATTCATCCTTATTCCCTTTATTGCTAATGTCTTCTCTTGAATATTATCTCAATTTATCTCTCTATATCTTGTTTGTGCATATTTATTTGCTTGTAGTCTCATTAGACTGTTTGTTTCTTGAGAGCAGGAATTATTTTTTTGCCTTTCTTTGAAGCCTCATCTTTTAGCACTATGCCCAACATATGGTAGGTGCTTAATAAGTATGTATTTACTTGTCTTGATTTGACTCACCAGACACTCTATACCTTATTGGAGATACAAAGATAGAAATAAAAAAGTACCTGCTCTCAAAAAGAACCTACATTTCTGTTGGAGTAAATACACACACACACATACACACACACAATTAATATAAACTTGGAATCTTCTGCATTCTGGTCATTGAGGAGCATGTACTCTTTTTCTTGATGGTAAAACAAAAATTTTTAAAGTCCTTTCTGCTTTATGACCGTAATCTTAAATATAGAGAACTAGGGATTCCAAAATAGGAAGTACTTGACCATTTCTCTAGTTTTAGGAATTTTGGACCCAAGCTTCCCATATCTTTCTTTTAAGGATTGATATCTCAGAAGACCATTTCCCAATGCTAAGCAAAACTGATTCATTAATTTACCATTTGCCAGATACAAAAAAGATGTCTGCTAAGGGAAATGTAGGAAATGATGTAGGAAAGGAAGTCAGTTGACTACAACTAATATCCTTCCTTATTGCTGAGAAGGCAATATGGTGAAAGGAGCATTGGAGTCAATCTATATAGTATTAGGGTTCATCACTCTAAAAGATTCCAAAGAACCATTGCCCTCCCTCCTGGGAGTTGAATACAGCAAGAGATGACTTGAACTGAGACTAAAGGCAGAAAGAGGATTCAATACCTAGAAGATAGCTCTGAATATATTGCAAGAGAAAACAGGTGAGATAAACTTGGGACAAAAATGAAGGCTACAAAGAGATATTTAGCTAAGGGTAATTTGTTAAATTTCTGTGACAAAAAAAATAGGAAAACCATAAGGCTATTTCTGAAAATGCCTGTGTTTTGTATTATGAAGACTTGGCTTCCTAGTAAATTCTGAATTTCCATGGCTGGATCCCATTTTTAATTACCTGTAGAAAGGTTCTGAACTATGCCTGCTGCTGCAGTATGGAAGATTATATCGGCACCATCATTAAGGTAATGCAGGTTATTACGACAATCAAATCCTCTATAGCCAAATACATGATCTAAAGCCAGCTCCTGTATTTATAGACAAAACAGAGAGGCACCAGAGAACATAAGAGTAAAACAAATGAATAAAATAAAACAAGTGAAAATGCAAGTATGTGTCAAGAATTGTCTATTGGACAGTTCGGAGTACCAATCAGTAAAATTACTTCATTCTTGAACAGTTTGGGAGAAAATAAAGATTTCATTTTGCCTTCTATAATGCTACAGTTTACTGGTTAAAAGTACAAAATGTTTTTTGGGCTTTTTTTTAACAAACCAAGTTTTCTTCCTGTTCTGATTTAATGTCACATGCAATTTTATATCAATGAAATATCCATAGTTTTTAAGTAAAAGTATCATAGTATTAACTTAAAGGGGTGCTCAGATGATTCTGACAAACAGAACAGAAAAATATTGTAAATGCCATCTTGATTTTTCAGCTGAGAACAGCCTGAGTAGATTTTCACTTTAAAGGACAGTATCTATGGTTACAGTTCTCTGCCTTTTTCATGCAGACAAGCAAATGCTCTAAGTCCCTAAGACAGTATATATCAAAATAAGAGCAAAACAAGTGAAGCCCCTCACCTCAACCAGTTTCTTTTTTTTGGTGATATTATTCTTCTGTAGTTTCTCTGGCTGGGGAGCTGCCCTGCTCACTGGTGGCCTAAAACAGACATTGGCCAAGATAAGCACCATGGTTAGCAATGGACTTTTAGAGATCTTCACATTCAAGATCACTATCTGTGGGCAAGTAGGGCCTTTTAAAATCACTTGTCCAGATCATTTCTCTTCTCCCTTTTTCTTTCATTTTGGACTTCTTCCTTTTTGTACAGTAAGAGTAATTTCAAACAATGTTAATGGTGGCAGCAAAGGCTTAAATGATTTTCCCCTACCTAAGCTACTTACTTTAAAAGGAAATATCTTGAGGTAACCTCTATTTCTTCTTCTTCTTTTTTCTTTTTTTGTTTTGCAGAGGCAATTGGGGTTAAGTGACTTGCCCAAGGTCACACAGCTAGGAATTGTTAAGTGTCTGAGGCCAGATTTGAACTCAGGTCCTCCTGACTTCAGGGCTAGTACTCTATCCACTATACTAACTAGCTGCCCCCATTCCTTATTTCTTGAAGGCCAGATAGTGTATCATAGAAGCCAGAAAGAATGAATGCAGTTTTCAAAAGCTATTGATTTAAGATTAAGAAGTGAATTGACAGATCATGGAGAGACTCTGGCCACCTTTTAGCAGAACATACTTGAGGAGAACCAACACTTTTCTATTACCTACTATCTATATATCAACATAAAGACATACTCTGTTTCTAGGAAGTCTCAAAACTCCAATTTCTATTCTTTACTACCTATTTTAGGGATAATGGCATAGGTTTAAGTGGGATGCAGTCATTGGAATTTTAAGAACCAACTATTTGTTGAACATGGATAAAATTCTAATCATCCAAAAAGGCAGAGAGGATTTTTTTAGTAGTCCTGCTTATAGTTAGTTATAAAGAACACAGATGATTTTATTCTATAAAGAATGACACCTAAGAGATCAAAATTTGTTGCATCAAACAACTAGGCTAAAAACTCATTGTAAATGCTCTATAAAAGCTCAGGATGTTACAACAATTGGGTGGAGAATTTAGCGCAAAGAAGATACTCAATTCATTCCTCAAATTTGCTAAAAAAAATAACAAATCTAAAATGTTCTTTTAGCTCTGTCCCATATCATACAGTTCAGACAAAGTCAAGCTATTTGTCAGCACTCCTCTAAAGCTATTTTATTCATCCATTTGGAGGATAAAATTTCACACAAAAGCATTGACAGATTCTGTAATGTGATTTGCTCATAGATAAAATATGGATTTCTTAAAAAGTGAACCATTTTTAATGTGTTATGTAAATATCCTAGTGTAATGAAGGTATTTACTAAAATTCACTTCTACAATGATACAGAAAAATGAAAGGTACAAACATGAAATCAGCTTATTATGTATTCGCTAAATATATTAGTTAACTAGTCTTGTGATATGTGAAGAGAAAATATTACCTGGATCCCCTTGTAAGCAGCAAACAAAGCCAAGTGAGAAACTTAGTACGGTATAGAGGAGCATTGGCAAATCATTTTATTCATGCACAAGCATTTTTCAAGGGAACAGACATTCTTGTGTGGCACAAACCATGCTTTTCAAGCATGCCAGCAAAGGACTAAAACAGAAACAAAAGAGTGCACCAGTCTACAAATGCAGAAAGCTCCTACCCTGGCATCACTGGGCAAACTCTGCACTAAAGCGCCTACAGAATAGGGAAAAAAAAGGAAGCTCTGTCAATGCTTCCCACACACTTTACGTGAAGTTACTAACGCCTCCTATGGACTTGGCTATTTTTGTGTGTGCCATCAACAAATTGTTGCCAGAAACATAATAACATCCTCCTAAATGCGGTGGAGAGTTTGGTACAATGGATGTTTTGTTTTCAATTCAAATCTAACTCATAATTTAGTCTAATAATTTCCAGTGTTTACTAGTAGGCCAACTTGCTTGCTGAAACAGTTTGGCATTTTTTTTCCCACTGGGGAAAACAAGACATCTTTATTTTCTCTGAAACTGTTCAATCAAAACAGATTATGTAATCTTCAGTGATAATTGGACCAAATGGTACTATAGTAACCAACAAATAATGGGTAGAAAGCAATTCTCTGCACAACTATATCCCCAGCTCATGTCTCTGGTAACTAAATTGAAGGAAATCAGGATGTTGGGGCATGCCATTTCACACAGTTAGACATTTCCTTTCTCCACATTAATTGTCCCTTCCCATGACGCCTGCTCTTTTTTCTGTTTTAGTAGAACTTTCAAATGAAATTCCTGGATTTACTCTTTTACCTAAGAATGTTTAAGAATGGATAAAAGCAAGCCAGGGATTGTGATGAGAGCAAGAGGACAATATGGTTATGGCATGGTTCATAAAGAATCATTTGCTATAAAACACATGGTTTATTTTCAAGAAACACACAGGCTATGGATATATATATATATATATATATGTATGTGTATATACACATATATAATCTATACAGAAAGAATATGCATACGAGCACAAATATTATATATTTATATATACATAGATGTATATATATACATTCAAAAGCATTCAATGCATTTTCACCTTTATATTCATTTAAAAAAACTGAAATGTAAAGCAATATCAGAAAGTTTTTCTTCTTTTTTTTCACAAGCATATGATCAAAGCTATATTGCTTCCAAACTGAAGATGAAAGGGGCAAGGGGAAGAGACCTGCATTGTAGCAAATTAAGCAAATTTTAAGTAATTACTCTTTAGGACTTTTTCTTCATGAAAACTTAGTGCTGAAAATTCATAGAAAACCTGAGCTTTTCCAGTGTACTGTTAATACTTACTTGACAATTCCCTGCCTCCAAAGGAAAGCAAGTTAAAACATAATACAAGTATTAAAGCCTTCTTTCCAGTTATCCATAAAACTTCAAACACTGGGCACTAAGAATTATTTAGTGGTACTAAATCTTTCCAGATTTAGACTCCACCAGAGATGTGGTCTTGTTAAAGCTAATCTTGGTGGGTAATAGTAGAGTAAGGGACAATTCACTCAACTTAAACCAATGAATTTTTTGTAGTTATTTGGTTGCTCTAAGTGCCAAACAAGGCAAGAGATAGTAGAACAATATGCTCACTTATAGTACATAAATGGCAAAAGTGCATAAAAAGGGCAAGAATTATGATGAAGGATGAAGAAAGAAAGAAAGAAAGAAATTTAGAAAGAAAGAAAGAAAAAAGGAAGAAAAAGGAAGGAAAGGAGGAAGGAAGGGAAGAAGGAAGGGAAGGAAGAAAGAAAGAAAAGAAAGAGAGAAAGAGAAAGAAAAAAAGAAGAAAGAAAGAAGGAAAGAAAGGAAGAAAGAAAAGAATGAAGGAAGGAGGAAAGGGAGGGAGGGAGGAAGGAAGGGAGGGAGAGAGGAAAGAAGGAAGGAAAAATGAAAGAAGAAAGGAATGAAGGAAGAAAGGAAGAAGGAAAAGAAAGAAGTAAGAAAGAAAGGAAGGAAGGAATGAGGGAAGGGAAGGGGGAGGAAGAAAGGAAGGAAAGAAGAAGGGAAGGGAGGAAGAAAGGAAAGGAGGGAGGGAGGAAGGAAGGAAAGAAGGAAAAAAGGAGGAAGAAAGGAGGACTTTACAGGGAAAATAGTGAATTTCTGAGAGGGAAAGGAAGAAAAGGTGAAAAAAGGATTATTTCCTGAAATATTCATGATAAGAAAGATAAAGATCTTAGCAAGAGAAAAAAAATAAACTCTGGCAAATTAGAAGAAAAATGAAAATATATGTAAATCATAGAAAATACAAGAAGAAGTAGACAAAACTAAGATACAGACCACTTGGGGACTAATTTCATATTTTGTCCTATGCTTTATTTATTGTTGTATTTCATTAATTGGGAGCGTTCCTCTGGCTCAGGATTGGGCAGCCTATATAAATGAGTGAGTGGCACTCCTAAGAGCCCTAGGGTAGGAAGAGGCAGTGTTCCTATAGTTTCTGTAGCCCCCACATAGGTCATGAAGAACTGGATGGCATAATCAATACTAGAGAAAAGGCATGTGCATAGTTGAGGTGATACTGATGCTCAACAATGCTGTTGTTAAGCATAAAACTTGGATTTCCATAAAAGTGGATGCAGCTTTCACGAATGGTAAGAGGTCATTTAGTGGTACTGCCTCATTTTACAGATGAGGAAATGGCAATCTATAAAGAGGAAATAATGTGCTCTTTGATACACATATAATAGGCAGAAGTGCCAGGATTTGAACGCACATTCTTTGACTCCAGATGAATACTCATTCTATTCTCAAGCTGTTTTTCAACTTTAATTTGTAGGAAGTTTTCCCTAATAACAAGACTAAACCTGCCTCTCTATATTTCTATCCATTTCTCCTAGTTCTGCCTTGTAGAGTCAAGCAGAATGTGCATGTATATAAATTTCCTTTACTATAACAACCTTTAAAATACTTGAAAAAGATAGTTATCATGTCTCCTTAACCCTTGGCCCCATATTTTCCAATCCAGAGTAAGCACTGTGAATTATTTAATCAAGTTGTTTTATTCTGAAGTGTTCTGGGCTTGGATTCAGGAGAGTATTGGGTCAAATCTCACTTCTCACACTTGGTAACTGTGGAGAGTCAATATACTACTCTGAGTCTTGGTTTGCTCATATACAAAATAAAGATAATAACATTTATAGTTTAGGGAGCTTAAGTGGTATAATGGATCAAGTGCTGAGCTTGAAGTCAGGAAGATGCTTCTTCAAGAGTTTAAATATAGTTTCAGACACTTACTAGCTGTGTGACCCTATTGTGTATGCTTAACAAACATACAAGCCTACAGAAGCATGCAGGTGTACAGTTATGCTCCAAGATGGTCTTGGAAAGGTTCATATCCAAATAAAGATCCAAATTTCAATTTTTGAGGTGTGCTCTACTTACTTAACTAATGGGAATTTGTTTCTTTTAGAGCTTTCCCCACCTTCTCCAGGGTTATAACTTTCCTCAAAGGCTGCCTGTTTTCCCCTCACACCAAAAAATATAAAAAATGATAGTGAGTTAAGGTGGGAATAAAGACTGAATTCTGCTGGACAAACCTATCACCTTGATATGGCACTAACAAAAGGCACTGGAACTAAAATGATGATGATTTTCTTACTTTTAATGATTTCCACAATCAAAATGAGCCCTGAATGATACAAGTGAAAAATGATGAGATTAAAAGCTTTTATATCCAGGTAATCATTATCAAACATTTGTTAAACATTTATGAGGCATTGGGCTAAGCTCTGGGAAGATTAAGAAAAGCAAAAATAGTCCCTGGCCTCAAAGAGCTTGCAATATAATGGAGACAGCATATGTGTAAATAGGTATATTCCAGGTCTTGAGAGAAGGTGAAGAGAGGGAATAAGCACCTACTATGTGTTTCACAAATACTATCTCATTTGATCCTCACAACAATCCTATGAGATAGGTGTTATTATTATCTCCATTTTATGTATAGGGAAACTAAGGCAGATAGAAGGTTAAAGTTGCACAGTTAATAAATGCCTGAAAGTGGGTCTTCCTGACTGCAGGCTTAGCATTGCTCTATCCACTGTACTACATAGTTGCTTGTGATTCTTAAGTGGTCAAAGAAAGATGTTCTTTCAATATTGTATTGATTTTTTTTTTAAATCAGGGATATAGATATGGCACTGGCAACTAAATCAGGTAGGGTCAAAACAGAAAAAGAAAATTATGGATCAATATCCCTAATGAATATTGATGCAAAAATCTTAAAGAAAATATTAGCAAAAAAGTCAGGGAAACCCTTCATTATAAACACTAACATCACTTTAAGCAAAATCTGAGTTTTTAAATATATACATATATATATATGTTCATACATACTATATATTTTAAACCAATATATATATCAGCTATAAATATCCCTTTAAATTTACTTTGAGAATGCTTTCTTAGTTTTCAGATAAGTAGTCTATAAAGTTGAGAAAAAGAAGAAAGTAGTCTGACATTGGAAGCAAATATGTTGTCCTCAATTAGAAGAAATATAAATCAACAAGTCACATTTAAAGTATACTCCTATGAATAAAAATTTGTCTTCTTCCAAATGAAAAATGTTTACTATCGATTTGAGATATTTTTTCTTACTACTAGGATGAAGATTGACTGGATCCATCAATTAAATTCATTCAACCTCATGTAAAGTAGCTGACTAGATGTTATGCTCCAATACTTTTGTCATGAAAACATATCTTTAGTTAATTAATCATAACTCTAGACCAAGCATGGGAATGAACTATATCAGTTGAAATGTTCTCCAGAGAGCCACTTGATGAACTGGAGTGATGTTAAATAAAGATATTTTCAGAATGGTTGAAAAAAATTTGGTCATTTCTCATATATGCTATAAAATAAGACAAGTTTGGAATCTAGAGATGAGAGTCTGACAGCTTAGTGTGACTGACCTTTCAGCCAAGTAAGTTATTGAGAAGAAAAGAGGGGAAGAAAAGAGACCTGATCTTGGCCTTGGTCTTGATTTCCTATTCTCACATCCATATTCTTGGCCAGAAGAAAAGTTTGTGAATTTCAAAGGGTATGGGAGAATTCAGTCTTCCCATTGTTGATGGTAGTGTTTGTATCAGGAGCAGACAATGTATTGGATACAAGGGAAAAAGGCAGATTCAAAGCTCTAAAAGGAATCCATGAGAAATGTTAAATTATGTTTAATGATAACATCTTGAGAACACTACCAAAATGATTTCCAGGACCTGGGTGCTACCTCTTTTGACACATATATTCTAAGTTTGGTTCTACCTTCTACAATACTCTGTATGTATTTGTGGGAAATTGTGTCACAAACTTTTAAGGAAACCATTCTTCTTTGACCTTAGTAAATACTCCTAACTAAAATCTAATTAATTCCAGTTACCTAACATCATCAATTGATAATCATGAAAATAAACACAGAAGTAGCGGCTTGGAGGTACAGCATTAGAAGAATTTCTTAGTCTCTCAGTGATACCCCTAAGTCTGTGAAAGAAGATGTAGTTAGCCAAGTTCTGGGGACTCAGGCTAATAATTGTATGAGAATATGGTAGAGTGGCTACAGAGTCTATATGCACTAAGCTTGAATTTATAATCGCTAACTGAAGGAAGAATATGATTTCCTAATTTTACTCATTCTCTCCTACAATCTTCTGACACTTTAATTATGTTCTTTGTCTCCTGGTGTCCTCTTTATGGTAAAGCAAAACAAGTTAGTCCAAAATTCATAGTAAATTTAAATCCTTTTTTATGATATTAAAACCTTAAAATTATTAATGGTATAGATAACATAACTTTAAACAACACAGAAAAGGACAACAGAAAATAAATAAATTCACTTCTAAATGTCACTTAATCTTTTTATTTTAAAATCAAAATTATCTAGCTAGTTAACAATTTTTTTTTCTGATGGAGGAAATCTGAATCTATGACTTGATAGGCTTGGGAACTCCCAGTAAGGAAACTCCCTCTTTTCATGCAGACCAGCAATAACTAATCTTAGAGTTGTCTGGGGACACTAATAGGTGAAGTCAACACTTCTCAAAGTGTGGTCTCCAAGACCTTTTCAGGAGGCCAGCAGCATAATACTAAGGCATCATTTGCTCTTTTCACTCTCCTCATTCAGGTGCACACTGGAGTTTTCTAGAGGCTACATGACCTGTGAATTAAATATTTAGTTGCAAACATCAAGACTCAGTATCTCATCTACAGAATTGTATTTAACCTTATGAAAGAGTAAGCCTGTAGACATGGCCCAACTTGCTATTTTGTTCATATCTGTTCCCTATCAGCACCAACTGATCACTGAAAAAGATCTTTTATGTGAATATTTAGCAACAAACATAAGTGGTGCTGAAATATTCAGTGCTGAGTAATTGTTTTTGAATCTCATGGTTTATCTTGGAGCAATTGTGTTGACCTTTGCACTGATAGTGTAAAAGCAACAGTGGGAAAAACTGCACACATGAATCAAGGCAACAGCATGTAACTGTACCATGAGTCATATTCTTCATTGCTATGAACTCTCAATATAGCCAGTATTTAATATTATTTAGCAAAAAACTTCTAACTTTACTTAAAAATGCCTTTGATAAAATAATACAATTTAATCATTTTATTAAATTTTGACCCTTGAGTACATTTCAAAATGAGAGGTAGTTGTAAAAGACTTCTGAGGTATACTGAGGTTCAATGGTGAGCTCAAGGAAAAAGCCCTTGTGTGACTGCTTTTTCAAGCTTTCAAGTGAAAATTAGAATTTTGGGAAATTTGTATGGACTATGGTGACTTTGACAGTTTCCCCCCATTTAAAGACTTTTCTGATGAGATTGGTTGTGATGATTCAGTGGTGATGATCATAAATGTGATTTTTTAAATCATATGGTGAAATGTGTCAGCATTTGGAAGATCTGGTTTAACTCAGTTGAACCAAGTGACTAAATGCATGATGTTATAAACATGGTAAAATATCCATTTAAAGTGCAAGACAGTCTAATGGGTTGTAATGTAACAGAGTGTGAAAAGTTCATTGATATGGTTTCAGAGTCCACATTGCATTTAATCCTTAAGAAACTTACTATTTACTGATCAAAGATCATCCATGATTATATGGAAAGTTTATTAACCTACTCTTTCATTTCATTCTGTGTTAACCAGATTGTTATTTATACACTTCAAATCAAAGCAATATGTCACAACATATTGAATCCAGAAACAGATATGAGAATCCAATAGGATAAGAAGGATATTAAAGAAACTTGCAAAAATATAAAACAATATAAAAATATAAAACATTCTTCTCAATCCAGTTTGTTTTGGAGAATATAATTATTTTTCTTAAAAATATACTATACTTTTGTTACTGAAATCAAGATTTCCTCAACAAAGTTCTTTGACAGTAAATACTACTTTGTTCACTCTTCTATTAGGCTCTTAGAGATGTGGGAATGATCACGTGGATGAAAAGGGATACAAATTTGTCAATAAAAGGGACCCATCCTTAGCATCCTCATTTGGAAAATAGATTTAACCTATTTTCCATTAGAATGCTATACTTCTGGAGGTAGAAGGGATTTTGGAGGTAACTTAGGCCAGCTCCCATATTTTATAGATGAAAATCCTGAGTCACGGAGAGATGAAATGACTTATTTAATAGTTCCTTCCCTCAAGGAGCTTATTATTTCTTTTGCCCAAACTAACAATGAAAAAGATGTCAAACTCAATGCTGTTCATTGATAGCTTGTCTAAGTTAAGAATTATGTTATTCTTTGCTGGGACTTCTCTTGTGCTAATAAGATTGTGTTTCCCCAGTCAGATTTTAAGCTACTTGAAGGTAGGCAATTCTATGCATTGAATTCTACTTGACAACTAGGCAAAGAATATGTTTCATATCAAATCTCCTTAAACTCTTTGCTAGTGCATGGAGTAATTCAGGCTAATATGTTTATTAATATGATTAATATGACAAAATTCTATCTTCCTAATATCATAAATTTTGGAAGTGACCATGTATTGCCATCTCTTCATTTTATAGATAAGGAAATAGGAGATTGAGAGACTTACTTGCAGGGACTTCAGAGATCATTTGAATATCAATCCAAAATCCTAGTATTCTTTTTTTATGAATGTATAACTGTAAAGGTATTTTAGGCTTTAGGCTTATCAAGTACTATAGGAAGAGAGCTTAAATCTATCTGTGATGTTTTCATTTTGCCCAAAAGTCAGTATGCTATGATTCTTGTGCAATATTGTTTTTCTAATAACAATTTTCAATAATTACATGTGATCTCTAAATTAATATTTTAAGTAGCTATGCTAACCTATCGGTTTAGAGAGAACAATATGCAAATTAACAGACCAACTAGCAAATGCTATAAAATATCATTAGGTGTCTAATTTGCATTTGGAATCATTACCTGGGTTTTTTTTTTTTTTGTAACTCATTTAAAAACTTTCTCTTATTATCTTGAGCAATTGAGAATGGCTGTTGTTCAATGATTTTTCTATTCTATGCTTATTGATTCCATACTTTGTGCTACTCAGGGACTGATTTAAAACTTTTCTCCTTTTGCCTCCAAATGTTTTCCCATCTTCAACACTTAGAGCAGGTGACTCAGTCTCTTATTTCACTGAGACTGAGGTCATATGATAGAAATAACTTCCATCTTCCTTTCCATGCCCTAAAATGTCTAAGCAGTTCATATTATTTAATTTTTGTTAATGGCTTCCTTCCTTCTGGAAGAAAGATCTGCTTCATACAGTTAGGCCTTCTAATTCTCTTGCAAATTCTTGTATTACCCATATTACTATTGGGCCATCCAGCTATTTTCCCTTACTTTTGTTATATTAATTAATCAGTTAATCAACTAGTCAACAAGAGTTTGTTAAGAGCCTACTCAGTGCCACGTGTGGCTCTGAGCATATATACGAAGACAAAAATAAAATAGTTCCTTCCCTCAAGGAGCTTACATTCTATCCATTTCCCTTCATTTTCTAGTCATAAATGTCTTTGATCTTTTATGTTACATCTTGTGGGGAAATAATTGTTAGTCTAGAGCAATAGTCTGCTTGCATTTTTTTCTGCATCTTTTTCATTGTTACCACTTGGGTTATCAGCAATTTTGGTCTACAGACCCTGGTGTTGATGATTCATAGGCATGGAATAATATTGGTATTAAAATGATGATGTGTGTAGACAGCAATAAATTTTAGATGGTTGAAAATGTTCCATGCAAGATGTCTGCACTTCAATGTGTATGGGTCATAGAAGAATCCCATTTTTCCCTGAAGTCATTTTTAAGGTTGCATAATTCCTTGATTTGTGATGACTGTTCATTTTTCCTCCTTTATACATCTTTGGAAATATAAGCTTTTGTTTATCATTGGTGGGCTTATCTGATCTTTCCTCATACTCTATCTAGCTTATGGACAATTCTATTGGCTTAGTCTAAAGCTTTAGGTAGAATTGACTAGGGAACTTCCTTTCTTTGTAAATAACCATTACACCTTGAGAAAAGAGAATTTAAAAAAAGAATCATTGTGGTATAATGGAAAGAGCTCTGGTTTGGGAGTCAGAACTCTAGTCTGAAAACTCTAACTTTATGTGAATTTAGGTTAATTCCTTTTGTGCCTCAGTTTCTTTAATTGTCAAATGGGAATAATAATTTATTTATTTATTTATTTTTTGCTGAGGCAATCAGGGTTAAGTGATTTGCCCAAGGTCACACAGCTAGGAAGTGTTAAGTGTCTGAGGTCACATTTGAACTCAGGCCCTCCAGACTTCAGGGCTGGTGCTCTATCCACTGCGCCACCTAGCTACCCCAGGAATAATAATTCTTTCACTCTTTTTCTCAGAGGATTGTTGTGAGACAATCACTTTATAAATCTCAAATATATTTATGTCTCAAAGTACTACCTAAGTATGAGTGATATGTGTTTGATATGTTTAGTATATATTCGTGTAATAGTAAACTATGTACAATAAATAAAGTGGCATTACATAAATAATTATATAAATATATGAATTATACAAAGTAATATCACAAAATTATATAAAACAATATTATATGAATATATGCGTTTAAGTAAATTATATATAAGTTTGAACTCATCAAAACCGTATTTTATATGTAAATATATTGGGATTCTTGGATTCTGTGATCTTAATAGACTCATCTATTCTTTCATTATTATAAATATTCCCTTGAGGAGAGAAAGATGAAAAAATTCTTTTTCATTTCCATTCATTCTTTATAGCAATGCCCTACCCCATGCCTCAACCAATTAGTTGTAGACACTCTTTCTATTTGCCACAAAACCTTCCTTGTAAATTAAAAAAGTACAACATAGGTATAGACAAGAGACCTGGATTGGCAGTTAGGAAGCTTGGGTTCCAATACCAGTTCTGACATTTGCTTTGTAGTTTTAGGCAAACCACTTAACCCTAATGTTCAATATAGGAAAACAGATGAGGCAATCTTGGCCTGAAAGTTCTATTCTTCTAAATATCCAGAGCTTTGATTTAACCAGTGCCAGCCAGGGCAGTCAGGAACATTCTACTACATGACATTTTTAATTCAATTTTTTATCTGGATATCAGTATCATGAAGATATGACACAAGTTTCATGTGAGGGAAACTGTAAGAATCCCTTTAATTTGCTTGCTCTCTATAAGATTGACATTAAAATCATTATGGTGGCTATGTAATAAGTATCTACAATATGTGAGGTATTGTACACAGGTACAATACATACCTTCTCAAGATATGACCAGGATTTGTTTCAAGTAATTGAATGAAATGAGAAATAATTAATTTTAACAGTTAATCAACAGCCTTACAGATTCACATTACACACTCATATCTCCACTGAGAAGAAAACCATTTTTATTCCCTTCTGAGATAAAAGGCAGTGCCATCTCATCAGTCTTGATTGTTTTCAAGTAAGTGGAATGTAATTTCATTTGGAAGGCTGCTAAAGTAAAATCTTACAAGCAAAATTGCTTGAAAAACCAGCCAGAGGAAAAAAAGAGTTCCATAAGAAACATTATATTGATTCCCTGTTTCTGAGTTAATAATAATTATACAGAGCTTTGACATTTGCAAGTGCTTTACATATATCATCACATTTGAATCTGTGAGGTAGAGATTAGATACATTATTACCTCCATTTTGACAATGGAAAAAAATTGAGACTCAGGTTAAGTGACTTGTCAGTGTTCATATTGCTAAAAAGCACCAGAGGTAGGACCCAGGGCTTCCCGATTCCAAGCTCATTCCTGTTCTTCTTCTGTACTATGCAATCCTTCACCTTACATTAATTGGGGTTCATTAACATTTGCTCCCATAAATATCAACCTTTTCTGAACTAGTAAGTAAACTATTGTGCACTAAATATATTTATGTCTCTATCAAATAAACTTGAGTTTTTAAAATTATTTTTCCCCATATTTTTAATTAGCTATTTTTTGGTTGTTATTATTTCTAGAGATGTCATCAGAAATCTTTCCTCCTGATCACTTTTTTCTCTAGAAATAAGAATGTAAACCTAAATGTAGGCAAAAGGATGGCAAATTTCCATTTTCACTCTTTCAAGTAAATAAGGTCCCATCAAGATTCTGTATCTAAACAAGAAAAATTGAACAAGCCATTTGGATCAAAATGCAGAGCAAAACTCTGGATGTTTGCTGAAAGATTTAAAATTGTCTAAACTGAAAAGAAAAAGAGAAAAAAGGAATCGATAAGCCTGAGAATAGATTGGAAATAAGGATATATTGATTAAAGAATAGGAATCTAAGAGAAGGAGTGTCATAATATATGTTATGGCCAGATGATTTGAAGACACTAGAAAGCAGCATGGTTCATTTCTGTTTATCTTCATAATCAAATTGGATACAGGCAGAACAAAATCTGATGAAATGTGCTGAAACTGGGTATTGACATACATATTATAACAACCACCACCACTACCATCACCATTCTTCCTCCTCCTTCTTCTCCTCATCCCATTTGATTATATTATATAGATATGGTATTTGACAGGTTGTAAAATTTTCTTCAAAGAGAAAACAATTAATTTAGGCAAACCAAACTTTTAGATTTAAAAAAAGTTAGAGGGGAACCTATATATCTACTTGCATGATAATTCAATTTTTTTTATTTTTCTTAGTCATTTAAGTAACTTCTATGACTCCCTCAAACCACACTGTAATTAAACTATATTATACATGATCTTGTCAAACTTGAAAGATCTCGTAAAACTGAAACATTGAGAGAACAAATAATCTTCAAAATACACTGATGCCATCCACAAAACCATTCTTACAGGCTTACTCTAGTATATGGAACTACACAGAAACAGAGAAAGAAAGAAATTTGATTTTTGTCTGTCTATATTTCAACTTAATACTAGAAATTTGTTTAGAACAACCAAACAAATATATTGTTTGTATATTAAGCAAACAATATATTAAACATACAAACTTAATTGTTCTTCCTAGGCAAAGAAACCTTTACAATATCATAAATGGTTATTGCATTTTGTGTTCAAAAAAGCCCCAAATGATATCATTATGTGGGGTGAAGGTACAATGTGTTTGAGTGTGGCTGATCAGACCAAGAAGACTCTACACAGGTTGGGCACAAGTAGATTATAAGAACATTTAAAGTGGAGATATCTCTAAGTTTGCATATTGCACATTTCAATGATGAATTTTTCAAATATCTTTATGGTATATTAGGTACTTGGAATAAGGAAAACTTGGTTTCAAATCATGCCTCACTAGCTCTATAACTCTGAACAAGACATTTTAACTCTCTCGATTTCCATTTTTCTTCTATAAAATGGATATAATAACGGCACCTAAAATATCTTGTTGTAAGTATCAAGTAAAACAGTATATGTAAAACACTTTTCAAAACTTAAAAAGCTACCTAAATGGAACTATTTTTATTAAGTGAAACATACTTGAGGAAACCCAAAGAGGTAAAAAGTTTAAAATGTCTATAGATAGAGAAGAAAAAAATTATGATGACTTATAAAGGCCATGAACTTTCTTGGAAGTGATCTGGACTAGAGTCAAATCATCAGTTAATTTCTCTCCCTACTCCAATTTAAAAAGTTCAATTTTGTAATAAGCATAATACCCTTTTTCAGAGAAGCTGAAGTGTTTTAGGAATTATCTCATCAATCCTTACAAAACAACCTATTAAAAAATATGAAACAGTACCAGCAACCTCCTTTTTCATATGAAGAAAATAAGGAAAAGAGAAATTCCACTCAGAAAGCCTGTTGCCATATGTGACAGTGAAAAGCTATTTGAGGCCCAAATATTTTACTCAGTTTGTTCACAGAAAATGAACAGCAAATTGAAGCCATATTTTTGACTCTGATTAGGTCCACACAGATAAAATGTACTTTCATAGCTCAATAAATTCTCCTCAGTAAAAGCCTTTCAGAGCCCTGGAAGTTCCTGTTCATTTCACTCTGGAAGCCTTTCTTGTTTACACATAATATTTGGTGAAGATTTTGTGGAGGCTGTGAAGGTCAGTGTACTGAGAACTAAAACAAGAAATCCTTCATTTAATATCTTTCCTTTCTCCAATGAAATTCTATAACAACATTCTATATGTCATACAAGAATCTAGTCTTTTGTCACTATGCTTGTGGTGGCAGATGATTCTCCCTAGAAAGATAATTCTATTATTACTTCAAGTCTTCTCCCCGTAGGAGTGTGGGCATATTACAAAGATGAGATGATTATATTTCTATAGGAGTAAACAAAAATGTGTTCTGTTTTAACCTGTTTCATTAAATATACAAAGAGCTAGGGATAGGGATCAGGGCTGTGATTTCTTTGGTATAAAGCAGGGATCAGCAAACTGTAACCTAAGGGCCAAATTCACCTGCCATCTGTTTATGTATGGCCTACTAGCTAAGAGAAGTTTTTGCATTTTAACTATTCTAGAGTCTAGTGCTGTACAAAAATAGGCAATGAACTGGATTGGGTTCTCAGGCCATAGTTTGTGAACCCCTGGTATAGAGAATTCTTAGAGGAGGAACCTCCTTTTCCAATGCAGTTTTTGCTTTCTTTGAAATTTAGAGAGTTGTCTAGAACATCAAGAGGTTAAATGATTCATCTGGATGCAGGATTATTTGGAGGCAAGGTCTGAACCCAGGTTTTCTTGACTTCAGTACTAATTCTCTAGCTACTGTACTATGTCTTGACTTTCAAAGGTTTCAAAATACTATAAAAGTTCTTTCTAGTTTTATCACCTCATAATATACCTTAAATGTAAAATCCTGAATCTGGGTAATTTCAAATGTTTCCTGAATCCTTCTCT
Organism: Myrmecobius fasciatus; assembly: GCA_023553655.1. Lineage (NCBI taxonomy): Eukaryota > Metazoa > Chordata > Mammalia > Dasyuromorphia > Myrmecobiidae > Myrmecobius > Myrmecobius fasciatus. The sequence continues at coordinate 52,770 of JAJPUD010003235.1, read as the reverse complement.
ACAGTGGTTTATGCCCACTATACAACCAAAAATAGCTTCTGTTATAATCCTGGTGTCTCTGATTAAATTTGAAATGAACAGAGAAAATCTTCCTCAGTGAAGTCACTGTCCTGGATGTTCATCACAACCTCAATGTTCATTTTCAGTGTCAGAAATATTCAGATAATAAATATAAGAAATTGTGTTAAATGTAAATTCAAGGGCAGGTAATAGGATAAATTGGTTGGTTGTTTTCCTCCGTTGTTGAAGAGGACCAAAATGGCATCACTATGTCAGAACCAAGTTATAGTGTATCTGACTGTGGCTGATCAGACCAATACAAGTTTGGATTGCTCCAACACAGTCAGTCACAAATAGTCCATATGAACATTTGGGTGGATTTTCTGATTTTGCGAATCTCGCGTTTCTTCTGAGATAATTCAATTCTGCTTTGCTCACAAAGCACAGCACCTTCTCTGATGAGGGATGCCATTATCTCCCATGTCATTCAATCAATTCTAAAGTACTTAAGAGAAGAGGATAAATATTATGGAATGGTATTGTGAACACAAACAAACCATAGACTGCCATACCTTTCCTCCATTGAAATCTCTTTCAGCTGTTGGTGTGGCTTAGTGCCTTCCATTTCCCTGATGCTTACCGCGTAGATCTTAGTGGTATAGTCAATGGCCTTTTCCCTGGCAACATCACTGTCATAGCCTCAAATCACAAAAGTGACAAGATTAGAAATTGTAGTTTTGGTGAAAGAACATATGAAGATTTATGGATAAATGGGGGAAACCAAAATCAATTCATTTATTTATGGTGTTTGATTTACCTCCATCCTCTTCAGCATCTGTATCTGACTCCTCACTGTCAACCAATTTACTTTCCTGGGTCCCTACAAATTCTCTTGTCCAGATCATCAGAGCAGTGTCAGCACCGCCTACAGTTAGCAGTACAGAATCATTATGTAGCCATCTGACATTGGTGACATGGGCACCATGCCCCACATATTTCTTGAATTTTGCATGTTGACCCTGCAACACAAAGAATCTACAGATTACAGTCAGCTAATTTTTTTGTTGTTTTTTCCTCCTACTTATTTCTTATCATTTTCCATCAGAATTTCTTCAGAACATAATTTTGAGAAAAGAACTTGTTTAAGGAATACTTTGAAAATTATGTGAGGAGAAGCTGTGGCATCTATTACAAACCAAGAATATTTTTTAAAAAGGGGGGGTGCAGCTAGGTGGCGCAGTGGATAGAGCACCAGCCCTGAAGTCAGGAAGACCTGAGTTCAAATATGGTCTCAGACACTTAACACTTCCTAGCTGTGTGACCCTGGGCAAGTCACTTAACTTCAATTTCCTCAGCAAAAAAAAAAAAAAAAAGTTATCTCAAGTTAGAGATATTTAAATGTAGTGGGGCCAGAATTAATGATGATGATTTAAACTAGCAATTAGGTATCTGTAGGCATAGGGGGATCTTTTTGTGTGACTAAAAACAACTAGATACATGGAAAAAATAGATTTATTCAGATACTAGAGTCTATATTGGTGGTATCCAAAAGGTACACATTTTGTATAAAAGTTCACTTTTATTTTGATCACTGTTCCCATATATTATTGATGTATATAAGTATCAGTATATAAGATACTGAGTCTAGATGATCCCAATTGCCTTTTAGCTTCTCTCTACAGAGGCTTATATCCAGTCTGTGACTTAAACAAAAAATTCTGCTATAACTCAAGGTTCTTGACAAATAAAATCTTTCTTAATGAAGACAATAGGATCTACTGGATATTATTCATCAGGAATTCAGAAATAATTTCTACCAACAGAAATACATGGATGACAGAGATACAAGAGATTGTGCTAACTGGGACTTAAGGAAAAGATATAGACATTGAGGGGCAAAGATTGTTAGTATGAGGGAAGCTGATGCCAAAATGAGGAATGTTCAACATGAAATGAAAAGTTCAACAAGAAAGACTTTTTAAACCTATGTTAGAGACAAGAAGAAGATAAAAATGATAGAAGACTTGATAACCCTGGATGAGAGAAAGAAGGCAGTTTTCACTCTTATTCAAGCAAATGATCTTCAGATTGGGGAGAATAGGACAAAAATGATTTCCAAGAAGTTAAAAAATAATAAATTTGAAGAGAGTAAGAGAAAATACTACTTTTTATGAGTTTCTTTCACTGGGATTAAGTCAACTACATGTCAAAGTAGAAAGAACTGGCAGATATAATTGCTAAGCTACTACTGTCAGTAAACTTTGAGAGGTCATAGGAAACAGAAACTGGAGAAAGGCAAATGGGCAAATGTGCAGATTTTCAAAACAGAAAAGGGGGATTCTTTGAATTAAAAGGCCAGGGAGCTTGATTTTCTATCATGGTAAGGTTTTAGAGTATATTAAAGAAATGGTTTGTGAACCTTTAGGAAAGGAAGTAGCAATTATTAAAGCCAGTATAGCTGCAACAATAACAGGTCAAAAAGGTCTTTTTCCTTTTTATGGGGTTGACAAACTAGAAGATTCAGGTACTGCTACAAACATAGTGATAACTATTTCTGGTAAGGCTTGGGACAGTTTATCTTTCAAGGGGGCCTTAGATCCTTTCAGGGGTCTTTAAAGCCCTTGAATATTTCTTCCAAGATAAGAAAAAAGATGAAACTATTACAGAATTAGACTGGGGGCGGGGAGAGATGTTCTAAAGAAATCTTTCTTGAGAGACATTCAGAAAGAGGCAGAGAGACAGAGAGTCAGATAGAGACAGAGGTAGTGACAGAGAGAAAAAGGTAACAGCAACAGCAAATGGAGGGTGCTTTCTAGGAGAATGACTCTAAATCTAGCAAAGGCTGGGACTTTATCCTTTCCTTAGTTCCTCAGTCAGATGGAAAGAATCCAGCAGAGAATGTCTTATTATGACTACTAAGAGAAAATGTTGGTACAGTGGTGTGTTTGCTCCCCTTTCTGTTTCTTTTTTCTGTTTTACTGCTGTATGCAATCCAGGACCATTGCCCTGGATTAAAATCCTCAATAACTAATCTTATTTCCAAGCAGTCAGGTTGCCAATACCAGGGGCTTTCTCTATCTTTAGCATCCTGAAAGTAAAATGGGGGAGAGGGACAGGCAGAAATCTTAAGAGAAGATCACACATACTCTGAGTGGAGTTCAGTGAGGGGGAAGGGAGGGAGGATAAGCATGGTCAAGGAAAATCAATTCCAACCACTCCTCCAAAGGGAAAAGTGTAAAGAAAGTACTCGTCATACAAATGGCCCTCTACAGTGACATCTGCTGGGCGTCACATATAAAAAAGTCTCTCAGGTAGTCCTTATATAGCAAATGAAAGAGATGAAAGCTCCATAATAGACTAGCTGATTCAGAATTTGGTAAATGACTACCCAAAGAGTAGTCATTAATGGGTCAATATCACTTTGGAGGGAAATTCTCCACAGATCTGACTTTGATTCTGTGGTATTTATCATCTTTCTGAATAAATTTCATGAAGATTTAATTCACACACTTGTTAAAATTTTAGATAACACAAAGTTGGAAAGAGTGGCCCGAATGGAGAATCTGAATAGAGAATCAAAAGTTCTTGACAATCTAGAATCAATCAATCAATTAACAAATATTTATTAAGCATTTAATATGTGGTAGGCACTGTGCTAGGTGCTAGGGATACAAAGACAAAGATTAAAATAATTCCTACTTGCAAGGAACTTGGAATGATGAACCATATCTAATAAGATAAAATTATGTAGAGATAGATATCAAATCCTAAACAGTTCAAATAATCAACTACATGATGGAAAGGTAGGCTCAGGACAAACAATACACATACACACAAATAATCTATACATTTTAATAGATTATAAACTCAACTAAGTGAACAGGATGATATGGAAGCAAGAAAAAATGGTACTATGTTGTTGAGAGGCATAGTGTACAGAATGAAAAAGATGGTAGGCTCTCTTCTGACCTGATGAATGTCATTTGAAGCACTATGTTTAATATTGGTACATTTTAGGAATGACACTGACAATTCTCAGCATCCTAAGTGGGGGGAGAGAGATTAGGATGGTGACTAAAGACCATGCCATACAAAGATCAATTGAAAGAACTGGGGATGTGTTTACCTTACAAAAGAAGAGACTTAGAGGGAATAGCTGCTTTTAAGAATTTGAAGGGGTGTCATGGGAAAGAGGGATTGGACTTTCTCTGCTTAGCCCCTAAAGAGAGAATTAGCAGCATTGGGAAAAAGTAGGGAGGCAGATTTCTGCTTGATATAAAAAAAAGCTTCCTCTAGCGATTAGAAGCGGAAGAGTTGGCAGTAGGTATCAAGTCTTTAATTAAGGACTACTGGACCACTTGCCAAGAATACTCTTTTAGGGACTATTGTTTAAATATGGGTGATGGTAGATGAATTTTGAGATCTCTAATTCTGAGATTTCAAGAGACTTTATGAAAGATAGAAATAGATTTTGTTGTTCATTATTGATGGAGTCCAGTCCTGGACAATGTACCAAGGTTCCAATACCATTTCTTCTGGCACTTTGGGAGAAATGAAGAACAGTGAGTGCTGACTACATGCAAAGCCTGGGGGCTGGCTTAAAGGTAGATATGGAAGGGTGTGCCAATTGGGTGGTGGCTTCTTTTGAAAAGGGTAGGGAGGGATTGTGTCAGCAAGAGTACATCTGAAAATTGGCCCATACTCTATTTTTGGTGCATGTGTTGAAGATTGTTCTAGTAGGGATTGTTCAGCAAGGTAACTTCTTTCCTCATTTTTACCACTCCTTGGCACTGTCAGGCAATTAAGAAAGTCACATGAATCTTTTCAGGATATGAGGGAACCATTTTATATGCCACACCAACAATTTATGAAAGTCAACTAGATTTTTATGTCTTTTCCAAAGTGCTAACTTAGTCCCTTAGTACAATCTGGTTTAAGCTATAAACACAATTAGTAGAGGATTCTTGAGATATCACAAAATAATGAATTTGATGAACCATAATTTATTATGTTGACTTAGTCTTAAATATAATATAAAATGGACAGTATATTAATTAAAATTAACTAAAATGAAAATTATATTTAAAAATCATAGAGTGATTTATGTGAATGAACAAAAGTGGTCACATGCTATTATTTACCTTTACAGGATATGAAAATAATTTTACAAAACCAAAGTCATCTCCTGTGGCTAAAAGGGAGCAATCTTTGGTAAGACTAGCAGCATTCACATCTGTCACATCACTGTGTGCCGGCCAGATTCCTTCACAAGTAGGACCCAAAACACATGTCCACGTGTCCCATTCTATCTTCTCAATCTTTAAGAAGGGAGAGAGAAGAAAATCAGCATATTAGGAAAAAGACATTGCCATATTTTATTTTCAGTCCTGGAGGGAAACTTTTTGATATTGAGTAATCCCCAGTGACAATCACATGGATTTCCAAAGTTTTTATAGTTCTTATATTCTGTCCCCAAACTCTTTCCTTTCATTAACAGTCTCACAGCTTAAATTATCATCTATTTTTATAATAATAGTTTTTCATTTTTCTAAATACATGCAAAGATAGTTTTCAGCATTCATCCTTGTAAAACCTTGTGTTCCAAATTTCCCTCTCTCTCTTCCCACCTCCCCATTCCCCTAGACAGCAGGTAGTCCAATATAGTTTAAATATATGCAATTCTTCTCAACATATTTTCATATTTGTTATGCACATCATCTATTCTTTTTTTTTTTTTTTGCTGAGGCAATTGGGGTTAAGTGACTTGCCCAGGGTCACACAGCTGTTACGTGTCTGAGACCAGATTTGAACTCAGGACCTCCTGACTTCAGGGCTGGTGCTCTATCCACTGTGCCACCTAGCTGCCCCACATCATCTATTCTTTAAAAAAAGTTTTATTGATGAGTCTTGTTTGACACAACAACCATTTACAGAGTACTCCTACACTTGGTAAGAGTCCCTTACAATGAAGTAAAACAATTAGGTAAGATTATGTAAAACAATTAGGTAAAAGTAATAATACAATGATGTTATCTGAAAGAACATACATCCCAAAATCATTTCATAGTTATAACAATCCTCCCTCTCCCAGTTCTTTAACTTAAAAAAAATTAACAGTAATCTATTTTTTTTTCTCTTTTACCTCCCACTTCATCAGAAAAAAAAAAATTAGACTGTGGTGGCTAGATGCACACACAATAGACAGACTTAGAGTCAGGAGGACCTGAGTTCAAATCCAACCTCAGATACTTAATAGTTATGTGACTGTGGTCAAGTCATTTAATCCCAATTGCCTTCTTGCCCACCCTCCGCCCTCCAAGAAAAAGAAAGAAAAAGGAAAACGGACTATTTGATTTCTCTCATACTTATCCATTTACTTGTTTTTTTTTTTTTTATGTTTCAACTTATGCTCTTCCCTACACTTCAAATTCCCTCCAGGTAATTGAACTTCAACTTTTCCAATTTGAACGTGATCTTCTCCATGAAGTTTTCCCTGATTGCCTCAGTCAGTAACTCTGGTTTCACACATAATTGATATGTTGTTCGGCTCATGCCTTTTATAGTCATTTCTCATATATTGTTTTTTTATATGTACATATGCCACCTGCCTTATCTCTAGACCCCACTGGATTGTAAACTCTAAGAGGGAGGTGATCACAACCTTAAGTTTTTTCTCTGTCTTGAAATCTAGCACAGTGTTGCACATGTATATGAATCAGGTCATTAACTATTAAAATGGTAACCCAAGCCACATAAATAGCTTCTAAGAAGCATGTCCAAGTCTTTCTAAGATCTATATGATCTCAAACATCTAGATAAAAAGCAGAAAAATGCAGCAAAGTATTCAGATATTTTGATCTAGAACATGTTCTCAATTTTATAAGTATAAAAACCTCTTCTTAAAGTCAAAACATATCACAGCTGCCCACAGCATAGTTGTACATGATGAGTACCTTCTGATTTGTAAAATGTATGATGAGAAAAAAGTTTCTATGAATTCAGTAGCACTTTTAAAAGACTGTATTTTATTTGGGGCAGTTAGATGATGCAGTATATAGAGCATCAAATATGGTAGTCAATTCAAATTTGGCCTTAGACACTTATTAGCTGAGTGTCCCTTGGCAAGTCACTTAATCCTGTTTGCCTCAGTTTCCTCATCTGTCAAATGAGCTCAAGATAGAAATGGTAAACCATTTCAGCGTCTTTGCCAAGAAAATCCCAATAGGATCATGAAGAATTGAATACAACTGAACAAGCATTTTATTCATCATAATGGTATCTATATACCTTTGAGAAATAAATGATTATTCAAATGTTTTATAGACATATTTTTAGTGGATAGAGTGCTGGACTTATAATCAATAAGGCATGAGTGTGAATCCCAACACAGATACTTAACTATCTGTGTGCTTCTGGGCAAAAATCATTTAACAATTTTCAGCCTTACTTTCTTTATCTGTAAAATGGGATTAGTAATTACACTTCACAGGGCTGTGGTGAGAATCAAATGAGATAATGTATATAATGCTTTTTGTAAACTGTAAAATGTTATATAAATGTTGGCCACTATTATTATTATTAGGGATAGAAAATAGGCCCATGATTTCATTGATATAGGAACTCCCAGGTGAGGAAACTCCTTCTACCAGTACAAGTTGGCACTTCTGCCACTTATGGTTTTAGAGAACAAATGGGAAAGTATTTGTAAAGCACTTAACGCAGTACTTGGTATGTGGCAAGCTCTTAATAAATTCTTAAATAAATTTCCTTCCTTTCTCACTTAGAAAGTTGTTCAGATCACCGGAAAATTAAATGATTTGCCAAGGGTCACACATCCACTATGTGTCAGAAGTAAGCCAGGAAGCCAGGCCTTCCTTGCTTTGAAGCCAGCCCCTTTTCCACTCTGCCAAACTGCTCCTTGGCTAAATCATCCTTATTTGCTCAGCCCAGAAAATGGATGTTTGCTTATTTGTCATATTGAATCTGATAGATTTTTTGTTGGAGTTAAACTAAGGCCAAAATGACAATGTCTGGTTTTATATTTGGATTTAAAAAGGGTTGAAGATCCTTTGCAACAACTTCACAGCCTTCTGCAACAACTTCAGCTCACTGCTATAAGCAACGTCAGAAAATTGGGTATTTGGAAAATGTGCAGAAAAGGGATTGGAGTTTTCATTTTTGGTCCAGATGAATGGTCCTGGGTAAATTCTAATCTAGGTTGTTTTGGGTGTTTGATACAGGGAGGTGCCATTAGCTATCTGCTCACTTCCTGTCATCACCCCACCTGCCACAGTCATAAGATATGTTTTATCTTTTTACTGTCTGCTTAATTTACTTCATGCCCTAGAGAGGGCTACCATGTGGCTTTTTCCAGCTGTTCAAGTTATATTGGATCGTACACAAGTTTTGCACTTGGATGACAACTTTGCATGAAATGCACAGATGGGAGATTTATAGTTGGTAGGAGCTAAATTCCAACAGCATGAAGGCTTTGGTTCATAGCAAGAACCAAAAAAGTTGCATTAAATTTTCTTGGGAGATTTAGACATACTTGTTTTCATTCAAGATCTGTATCCTAGGCATGATAGCTCCCTTTGGAGAAGGACTTTTAAAAATACTTTAAAATAACTTTTTAAGAAAATTAGGGAGATGTAGCTAAAATTGAAGACCATTTTGCTCCCTGGAGAAAATGCAGATTGTTCCACTCTAGTAGCATGTAGCCTAGATTTTTGTAATTCTCTGTTCACTCTCATTCCTTGGAGGTGTAATTACAGAGGTACAACTTGGACTTTAGTCAGAGTGCTTTGTGATAATGGGGTATGGGCTTATTTCAAGTTCCTTGTTCCTTTGAGAATGGGCAGGGCTAAACATAGATTCTATTCTGTGCATGTGCTAGCATTGTTATAGCACCCTGCTATGAAAATTGGATTGGATTGACCTGACAGAATGCTCCTTTGGAGTTTGTAAGTAGTGGATTCGGGTGTTAATTTCTCCTTGTCTTTCCTAAGTTTTGTGCAGATATAGTGGGGACCCATCTTTCCCACTAAATCATCACTATCAGATCTCTGCCAGTAGATTTTTTTTTCTGAAGAAAAAGGAAGCTAGGTGTGCAGTGGATAGAGCACTGGGCTCATGAAGGCCTGAGTTCAGATCCTATTTCAGTCACTTGAAGGGATCTTGAATGAAAATGAACATGTACAAATCCCTTAAGAAAACTTAATGCAATTTCTTTCAGTTATTTCAAAGAATCAGTCTTCAAGGCATTGGAATTTAGCTCCTACCAACTGCAAATCTCCCATTTAAAACTTATTAGTTGTGTGATGCTGAGCAGGTCACTTAACCTTGTTTGCATCGATCTCCTCATCTGTAAAATGGGGCTAATAATAGCACCTACTTCCCAGGGTTGTTGTGATATTAAAACATTAATATTTTACTAATATAATTTATGCTTATATTTTATTAATTTATTAAAATATTATCTATTAATTATATTATAATCAAAATATATTAGATACTAAAAATAATATTTGTAAAGCACTTAGCACAGTGACTTGCACAAAGTAGGTGCTTAGTAAATGCTTGTTTCATTTCTTCCAGGCAACAGACAGTGAATTATATGTTGAGGGAGAAATTCTAGGTTCCATCTCTGACATATTCATTTCCTTTCTTTCTCTAAAACTGCTCCCCTTTGCAGTTACCTAAAAGACTCCATCAATAGTACTGGTACTGATAATAGGTCAGGAAGGGTTATAAGTCTTGAAACTGTTTGCCCTGCTTCAGACCCATAGTAGAATAGGAAGGTTTATGGAGGGAGAAGCTTGAATGTCATCTCAACCTAAGTTAGCTACTCTGTGGACAGAGGCAGTGGCTTCAGAAAGGGAAGCATTTTTATGTTATTGTTCAGTTGTTGCTATATGTTGTTATTATTCAGTTGTGTCCAACTCTTTGTGACTCCATTTGTGGTTTTTTTGGCAGAGATACTGGAATGGTTTGCCATTTCCTTCTCCAGCTCATTTTATAGATGAGGTAACTGAAACTAAAGTTAAGTGACTTGCCTAGGGTCACACAACTAGTAAGTCTCAGGCCAAATTTGAACTCAGGAAGATAAATCTTTTTGACTCCAGGGCCAGCACTCTAGGTAGCACTGAGCTACCTAGCCACTATAAAAGCATTTCTATAGAGCCTACTCTATGCCAGACACTGTGCTAAGTGCTTTTAACAAATATTATCTCATTTGATCCTGACAACAGGACCTAGGAGGTAGATGTTGTTATTATATGAATTTTATAGTCGAGAAAATTGAGGCAAACAGAGATTAATGACTTGTTCACGGTCACTCAGCTAGTAGATGTCTGAGGCCATTTGACCTTGGCTCTTCCTGACTTCAGGTCCGGCACATTATCCCCTGATTGAGCTACAATCTGATTGTAGGTTAAGCACAATTCCCTTAAACTAGAAAATAAAATGTTACCAGAAGAAGCAAGTACACACTGGATATCAGATGCAGAAGCTGTGATGAATATTAAAACATGGAGTACTCAAAATGATAGTTGGCACCCTGCCTAAAAATAAAACTTAAGGGGCAGCGAGGTGGAACAATGGATAGAGCACCAGCCCTGAAGTCAGGAGGACCTGAGTTCAAATCTGGCCTCAGACACTTAATACTTCCTAGCTGTGTGACCCTGGGCAAGTCACTTAACCCCAATTGCCTCATCAAAAATAAATAAATAAACTTAATTTTTTCTAAAGGCTTTTAAAGGTAGAGCTTTTAAGAGATGATCTGCCCCAATGCCCTCCCTGTCTTTAGTTAAGGAAGATATCACTCTGGTTTGGTGGTGAGAGGTTTGTAATTAGGAAGATCTTAGTACAAATCATGCCTCAGATAATTGCTTGCTACATGACCTTAGACATACAACTTAATCTGTCTTTGATTCAGTTTCTCCATAGCTATATATTCAATAATTCAGAATTTTGAGATTTCTAGTTATTCCTGATATACATTAGTTAAATTATACATTATTAAATATTTTCAAAGTCCTCTTTTCTAGAAATTTCAAGATGTAACTATGGTGACTGAAGAACTTAACTATTTAATCCGGATCCCAAATCATGAAATATGTTACATATTATAATCCCATAATTATAGACTTAAAACTGGAAAAAAAGTTTCAGAAAAATCTCGTCCAAAGCCCTCATTTTATGATGGATGAGGAAAAGTGAAGTGATCTGTTTAGTCACAAAAGTAAGAAGTGGCAGGTCATTCACATCTGAACCAACACCCTTTTCATTGGCCCACTGCTTCCTGGTCAAGTTCAAAGAAGATGGATCTGAGAGGAAGATAGCCCCAAGCTGCCCCATTCTCATTTTATCTCCTGGATATTGTGGCAGGATATGCAGGCAACTCAACCAACTTTCCTGAAGCCCAGTTGTTAAAAGGTATCGTTGGGATCACTGATTCAGAACTGGAGTGTTCTGAAGCATGGAATAGTTAAATGGCTTGACTGGTTAAGTGACATCAGCCAGAGCCCTTCAAATTGGGATTTGGGGAGAAATGAAGAAGAAAAGCTAAGGGGAAGAACAGTTTTGACATCGACAACTGCTTTTCATTAATCCTGTTGCATTTGGAAATAGTTAAATTTAAATGAAATAGCAATATAATATAATAGCAATATAATAATTATAATTATAATATATAATAAATGAAAAAGCACTATAATGAAATAACATTTATATGATACTTTTATTCCTTTAGTATTTGCCATCTAACAATTTCCAAGAATTTTATAAATGACAAATTTATTAACATCAAAGATTTTTGGGTTCTTTTTTAGGTAGGTTGGCAAATTAAAGAAGAGCAAAGGCAAGTTATTTGTCCAGGGTCTCTCATAAAGAACAACATGACTGATAAGTACTGATTCCCTGCCCTACATCTTTCTTCATAAGAAGGAATAGTTTGTAGCTGTGTGACCCTAGGGAAGTCACTTAACCCCAATTGTCTCAGAAAAAAAAAGAAGGAATAGTTTGAAAAATACAATATGACAAGAACATTACCAAATCTTAAAGCACCATATTGTTTTTGTTGTTCAATCATTTAGGTATGTCTGATTCTTTGTTACCTTGTAAACCACACTGTCCCTGGGGTTTTCTTGGCAAAGATAGTGAAGTGGTTTCCATTTCCTTTTCTAGTGGATTAAGACAAATACAGGTTAAGTGATTGGCCAGAGTCACACAGTAAAGTATATGAAGCCAGATTTGAAATTGGGTCTTTCTGATTCCAGGCCCAGTGCTCTATCAACTGAGCCATCTAGCTGCACCAACTCCTCCTCCAGTACCACATAAATACCATATAAATGCCTTTTCTTTTTCCTTCTCTTCCTTTATTATTGCTATTGCTATCATTATTTCCTCCTGTCTTGTCTAAAACTATATAACAAACCTCTAAGTCGGATTCTCATAGGGCCTAAAAGTACTTCCTCTCAGTAAATTAGACAAGTACTTAGACAATTTTGGAAAAAAAGCAGAATTCATTTTTCAGGTCATTCTGATTCAGTTGAATATTCTGAAACTCTAGTCCGTACTAGTAGTGTCTGAAAGAGTTAACAGTTTCCAAATGAGCTTAACCTACAATCAGGTTGTAGCTCAGTCAGGGGAAAAATATGGCTCATTGATTTCAAAAATAACTTTGTAGAGTAGAAAAGCTATGTGGGATTGGATGGAAAAGAATCCCTAGTGGTAGGTTTTAGGTAGAGAAAATGAAGGGGAAAAAACACATGTCTCTAATCTTAATTAGTAGCAATAAATTTACAAGAATGGAAAAAGAAAGATGAAAGAAAAATGGTTTTGCTGCACTGGTGGGATATCAAATAACCTGAGAAGAAATTAGAAAAAACAGAGTTTTAAAGCATTCTTAAACAAGAAACTATTGTTTCAATTATCATTTTTCTTGTTTCTTTATATCTGCCATTATAAAATGCATACATATTAAATTTTTCCAAAATATTAAAATTAATTTTGAGTATGTTAATTACCTCTGAAGCACGAATTATATGTCTTTTTCCTCTTGGGGCTTCAAAAAAAAGTTGTTCTTTGGCACCTGAGTTGACTTGTAACAATTTTCCTGTTTATGGTGGAATAAAGTAGACAGAAGATTTTAATTTCCTATTTGTTAACAGAATTATAAGTATGCCTTTCATTATTTTTTTTTATTTTAATAAAAGGTTCAAGTTGATTCTAAAAAAATCTGTTTAACATTGTCGAATTAATATGGATTCACTTTCTTGACTGAATATCTTACAAAAGCAACTTTAAGATGACCTTCAAAATGTTGCAATATCAAGCTTATGAGGTTTTATTCAGTATTTGCTTAAAGAGGAAGCAAACACTTTGCAGATATAAGATTGCCACAAATGTATCTTTTCTGTATTTGTATGTTGCCTTCTAACACAAAGATAAAGTGAAAGCTAACTGGCATTGGCAAACAAATCCATGTTCTGAATGAGATCTGGGGTGCGAACACTCAGTTCCTTTGTCCAGGATTCAAATCTAATTTGAACCTTTAGGTTTGCAAACAGGGAAGAAAAGTCATACCAAACAGAATATATATGCCCATTCATTCCCTTTTATTTCTAAACTCTAAAAAATCATGTTTGTGTGCTAGAACCAAATATTGACCAGAAAATGATCTTTCAGTTCAAGGCAAAATTAGAATTTTTGATTCCTAGCAATTCATATTAGAAATTTCCTCTTAAATTATCCAGTCTAACTCATGCCCCAAAAAAGCTGTTTCTTACACAACAATATTTTATAGATTTGAATGATTCAGGAACAAGGGTTTCTATTGTCTTTATGAAGAATATGAATGGATTATATTACAATAAAAAGTTTCCAGTTGACAATGTGTATATCCAATGAATTTAGAAGTCAAATGGTTGGAGTCATAGCCTCAAATGTGACCTATCTCAAAAAGTTTCTCTTATAAATAGTTCACTCAAAACTAAGTTTATTTAGTTATTCCAAATGTTCAGAATTAGATGAGGTACATTCTCTAAAATGATGAGAACACATTTGTGTGTTGGGTCCTGAAGCTGCAGGCAAACCTTAAAATGCAGTTCCAGGACTGGAAGTGTCAGAGGGTAGTATTCTTCCCCATATTTAGAGATAGCAGCTAAACCTGTTATTTTATTGGATGAGAGAACTTCCATGAAGGGAAAATTGAGCAATGAATGCTGTCTCCTTCTCTGCAAGTTATAACCTTGGTGGGCTGCTTGGAGCACTGAGAAGTTAAATGTCAACCTTATATGTCAGAGGCAGGATGTAAGCCTAGGACCTCCAGACTTTCAGGCCAGTTAATTGTCTATTCCAATATGTAATCTTGCTACCTTGATTGTGGAAAATGAAATTGCCATGATTTTGGCTTCTTCAGCACTAAAAAGAATAACCAATATTTTTCCCAATGAGAAGAATAAATCTGGAAAGCAATTTTACATTTTAACATTCTCTAGAGAAACTGCAAAGAACAAAAACTATTTAAAAAGAGAGGTTACAAAAAAGAGCACAATGAAAATATTCTTTTAAGATATTCAGAGACAGCTCCAAGTCATTCATGGCTATTAGCATGGTTAGGTAATTGGAATTCTCAGATGTCTCACTGTAATTTTCTTTTTAATTTCTTCCTTTACATAATCTTTTATGAGTTTTTTTTAATATCATCATGAACTGGGTTGAAGGTTAACTTTTTATTCTCCTTGCTGTTTTCTGATATTGGCATTAACACTGAATGAAATGATCTAAAGAGAGAGAATGGGAAAAAGAAGTAAAAGGCTTGAACAATCCACAAATTGCCCTAAATACTAATCAAGAGCAATTTGTACATTCAGTTTTCACAAGCAATATTTGTGCCTGGGCTCTCACAAATCAGTGCAGAGAATGGAATGGAATTAGCATTTAAATATCACCCACTGTGGGTCAGGCACATAATTAAATGCTTTTTACAAATATTATCACATTTGATCTTCATGACAGCTCTTCAAGATAGGGGCTATTGTTATCTGAATTTTACAGTTGAGAAAATTGAGGCAAACAGAGGTTAAGTGACTTGCCCATAATCACACAACTAATACATATCTAAGGCAATATTTGACCTCAGTTCTTCCTGATTCCAGGCCCAGTACTTTATTGTCCTTTACACCCTTGAGTTTGACCATAGGTCCTATGGGCCGAGAATTTAAACTAATACCATTATGCTATTCTTGGAGAAACCACTGAAGATCAAATCAGACCACTGGTGAAGAGAACTAGGCCATTGGATGGTTTGCTATTTTAAATTAACTCATTTTCCTGACTACATACTAAGTTCTATCTTTTTCTGCTCTTGAAGGACTAAAAGCACTTTTAACATTTTGATCCAGAGCTCTAACTCTCCCAATATTGAAATAGTCCTCTGTACTCTATTCCCTCAAAGTCCCCATAAATATATTCATTTAAAATACCTACCTACATATGTAATATTTAAAAGGGACAGATTCCACATTTATTTTCTGAATAAATTAGTCATAAAGCTAATGTGGCAAACCAAATAGATCAATGAAAATAGGTATGAAATGACATCTTAGGCAATTCACTTAATACATTAATTCTCTAGGCAAGTCTCTGAGCTTTTAAGTTGCAATGATGGGTGGGGGGGAAGGAAGGGAAAAGCTTGGGGAAAAAAGTTTTTGCAGAGGTCAATGTAGAAAAATCACTCATATGTTTTGTAAATAAAAAGCTTTTAATAAAAAATTTAAAAAAATTAAGTTGCAATGATAACCTGTATTAGAAGAGTTTCCTCAAGGAGTTTCCTGAACTAGGGAAAGCCCAGGTCCTATGCTCTATCCCATAAAATGGGCAAATAGCTTAGGTCAAAATTGTATTTCATAATGTCTTTTCTAAGAATAAAAAAGGTCATTTTGATCTCGCAGAGGATAAGATTTCATCTTGTTATTAATGATACCCTTGAAAGAACCTCTTTCTCTCACTTTAATTTCTTCAATTTTTCTTGGGATCAGTGGTTGCTATGGGAAACAGAATAGTTATAGCATGAAATTGATGTTATTTCATTGACACAGGTCAGAAGGCACGTGCTTTTATTTGTTGCAATAGAATTAGAAAAGTGAAGCATATCTGGGCACAGAGTTTTGTATGCAACCTCCCTCAAATGCAGTAGGATGTTGGTTTATAAAAATCAAGTGTTTGATTATGTATTGGGGCTTTTCCAGGGGTCAATTCAATTTAATTTATTTCAACAAGCATTTGTTAAGTGACTATTTTCTGCAGGGCACTATGCTATTCATTCAGTCAGGGACTGCTTTTAAATCATGAGATAAAAGGTTCAAAAATTGTAATATAATTAATGTCATCATCTTAAAAATTAGCATTAAATCCTCAAAAGGTTCAACACATTCTAGTGGGTCAGAGCTTTATTTATTTGGTCTTAGTCTTAGTCCCTTTGGAATCAAACTCATAAAATCTCAGTTAGAAGGGATCCCTAGCAATTTGGAACTATGCTCAAAAAGTTATCAAACTGTGCATATCCTTTGACCCAGCAGTGTTTCTACTGGGTTTATATTCCAAAGAGATCTTAAAGAAGGGAAAAGAATCCACATGTGCAAAAATGTTGGTGGTAACCCTTTTTGTAGTGGCTAGAAACTGGAAACTGAATGGATGCCCATCAATTGGAGAATGGCTGAACAAATTATGGTATATGAATGTTATGGAATATTATTGTTCTGTAAAAAATGATCAGGAGGATGGTTTTAGAGAGACCTGGAGAGATTTACATGAACTGATGCTAAATGAAATGAACAGAACCAGGAGATCATTATGCATGGCAACAATAAGCCTATACAATGATCATTTCTGGTGGACGTGGCTCTCCTCAACAATGAGATGATTCAAACCAGTTCCAGTTGTTCAATGATGAAGAGAGTCATCTACACTCAGAGAGAGGACTATGGGAACTGAATGTGAACCACAAAATAGCATTTATTTTGTTTTTTTTTATTTTGTTGTTTGCTTGTATTTTGTTTTCTCTCAGTTTTTTCCTTGATCCATTTTTTCTTGTGCAACAAGATAATTGTCTAACTATGTGTACATATATTGGATTTAACATATTTAATATGTAGTGGACTACCTGCCATCTAGGGGAGGGGGAGGGAAAAAGAAGGTTTTGCAAGGATCATTGTTGAAAAATTACCCATGTATATGTTTTGTAAATAAAAAGCCTAATTAAAAAAAAAAAAAAGAAGGGATCTCCAGGCCATGTGATCTAATAAGAATCTTTTCTTCTACAAACCTGAGGAGTGGCCATCTGGCCTTTGTTGAATGCTTAGATATAGAGTTAGAAGACAATTATAAGAATCTTAAGTTGCTGAAAATGTTGCATTCAGTGGAAAATAAACCTTCTTAATTATATTTACAACTAACTTCTGGATTGACTGACTTAATTTTGGGGCTCTAAATATATGGGCACAATGTTTTCCAAAGCCCAAATCAGGAAATATGACTTTTAAAAAGCCATTACTTCTTGTAGAGGCTCATCTGCTTAAAAATAAAAATTAAGGGATAGACAGAATTTTTATGGTTGGTTAGACCACCTAGATATTATGATTAAAACCATATTTTCTTTTGCCTGTCTCTGAAAATCCAAAGCTTCCATGCTGATGAAGTTAATGCAGACTTTTCATCATAATAAAGATTCTTTTTTTCCCCTGATAGCATGACCCATCAAGACTATTATTCCAAATCTGAGTAAGAAAGGAGGGAAGAAGTTAACTCACATCAAATTGAAGTGGACTAATAGGGATGAAATTTCCTAGAATCACAGATTTTTCTATTTCAACCACCTCTTTTTACAAATGAGGATACTAAAATAAAACAGAACTATGAGTAAGCTCCACAAGTAGGGTTAGCCCTGACTACTCAAGAGACAGGAAAGTATAATGGAAAGAATTCTGAATTTGTAGTCAAATCCCAGAAGCTGGGTTCAGATTCTGGTTCCAGCATTTAATAATTAAGGAACATTGGGTATATTACTTTATCTCTATGGGCCTCAGTTTTCTCATCTGTAAAATGAGAATGTTAGACTAAATAGGATCTGATGTCCTTTCCAGGTCTAAATTTATAGAGCTGTGATTTTAAAACTGGCATTGTGACATATTGCATCTTTCTTGATTTGAGAGCGAAATTAGTCAATCAAATTCTTGACTCGTCATGTTCACTTCTTGATAGAATGTATTTACAGAAAGGGGACTTTGAAAATGCTTAATAATAGACCAAATTACTTTATAGTTTAAATGATGGATATTCTATATGATTAGAAAAGAGAAGGGGAAACAGCAATTTTATTTGCTTTCTATGTGCTAGTTACTGTGTCAAGTGCTTTATAAATATTTCATATGATCAACAGTGGGTTCACTTAAATCTACCTCTCTCTGAAGGCAATCAAGGCAGCAAATAGTTCAAAGCATTTACCTAAGATTTGAATTCAGGATCAGTACCAGTTCTCTTATGCCTGGCATGAAAGTGATGATAAAACACCTGCTCTTTTGCTGCATTTGCTGGAATATTCTGATAGGACAGACTTTATCACAAGCTATCATATTTTATCTTGTAAAGTCTAATAAACAGACCAAATTCCATTAAAATAAATATCACAACAAAGAATCTCCAAATAACAGTCCTTTTTAAACTTAGCTAAAAACTTGTGTTTCAAGCAATAATAAAATAAACATTTCCCTTTTTATCTGAAGAATACAAGATAGATTGATTACCTGGCAATGTGGACAACTAGAATCCTTCATTAATATCTTTGCAAAGTCAAAAGAAAATGAGGAAGGACTTCAGGATGTTGAGTGGACTTCCTCAGGTGAAGTTAAGGGACAACAAGGATAAACATGGAACAGGATAGGTAGGGATAGATGGGGCATAATCTTCCTTTATGGAGGGAACATTCAAATTAAGGACATGAGAAAGCCCTCTGAGTATTCAAAACAACATCCCAGGGCAACAAGTGAACCTGCATTACCCCTCTTGGAGTCTGTTATACTGCCAAAACCTGTAATACAAAACCACTGAGAAATGAACTAAAAATAAGCCTCACTCTCTAAGGGGATAGGTTAGCACAAAGATGTTCTTTTGTGGAAGGCAGGGGAAGAGAAGGGAGAAAGGAAGGACCATTCTACAAATGTACATACAACATTAAAAGATATGCATGGCTCCAAGGAGGTATAGATATCTAGGGATGGCTTGGGGGTAAAAGTAGCTCTCTAATCTCTAGTCTTTAGAATATGGAGGTAAGAAGGAGGGACAAGAAAGGACCATTCTATAGGGAGGCATACAACATGAAATAGAGTTATGGCCCTAGGGAAATGTGGGTATACTGGGACTGTTGGGTAGTAAAGATATTTCTCTAGTTTCACTTAAGGGTCTATTGCCAGTCACTGCTTAGGGGCCTAGGAATGGTCTGAGAAAGGTGAAAAGAAGTGAGAAACACTTTTGTAGGGAAGCATCTTCCAAAATCCAAAGGACGAGGAAAGAGATAGTCATGTTTATAGATGGTCACCAGAAATTTTAACTCTCCTGGAAACTTACCACCTCTCTCCTCATCTCCAGAAATAGCACATGTTCATTTGACATTTCATCTTAAAGTAGATATTGTCATAATTTTGAGGAATATTTTACCTCTCAAATCCCAGTCGATATGTGTAATATAACTTGAAGCACCCTTGCAGATACCCACTCTTTTGCTGGTGAGTACATTGTAAATGTCTACAAAATTATCATGGGATGCCACAGCCAGGTATTTCCCTGTGTCTACGAGAGAAAAATAGGCTATTATTACCAGATCACTTTATATGATAATTTCAGGAAATAGGCATTTTCAAATGTAGATGCTTCGTCTTATTATTACAGTCCTCCTTATTTCTAGTTTCATTATAAATCTGTGATTAAAAAGAAGAATAATGAGGGGAAATCTGTACCTTTGGAAAATTTAATATCAGAGATCATCTCCTTCCTGTGGTGAAAGGAGACCATATCTTCAACGGTATCAGCATTCACAACTAGGAAGCTCCCATCATTCAGCCCAACTGCTAAGGCTTTCCCGTCAGGAGAAAAGGCACAGCATCTCCCACCTGAGAGAGAAAATCCAAAAGAATATTTTTCTTTTTATCATACAAGACTTCTTTTGTCAATGAAACCAGTCCTGGCTCTGAAGTCTATGACTGTTGTTGTTATTCAGTTGTTTTAGTTGTGATCAATTCTTTATGATTCCATTTGGGGTTTTCTTGGCAAAGGTACTGGGGTGGTTTGTATAGCTCAAGCAAACAGGTTTAATAGGGTCATACAGCTAGTAAGTGTCTAAGACTGGATTTGAACTCACAAAGATGAATTTTCCTGTCTTCAGGCTAGGCCATCTATTCCCTGTACACCTAGTGGCCCTGGTTGTCCAAGAATCTGGGTTCAAATTCTGAATCTCTGAAGATACTTCCTTGTGTGACCTTATGATAGTTCCAGAATTGGAAAAGGGGAAAATGTCAGAGATGTACATTCCAAAAAATAAATGCACAATCCAGCCCCTCCTAAACTGGATCACACCATTTTGAATTACTAGTGATATCTATACAGGACAGCTTTTACACAATTCATCAGAAATATAAGATAATGAACATTACCTTTTTTGAGCTTCCGAACAGCCAACATGCGGTGCTGGGATGACAGTTCCCAGATTCGAAGAGTTTTATCATCACTCACAGTTGCACAGATAGGCAGGAGAGGATGAGCTGCCAGACCCCATACTTCTCCCTCCATATGCCCCTGTTTGAAAGAAAACAGAATAAGGTGAAATGATTTCATAGTTCTTGGAATTCTAGTCCCCAGTTTGAGATTCAAATTCTGCAGAAAGATAAAAATTCCAGACTGGTTCAATTCAACTACAGATACTTATTAATTCAATTCAACAAACATTTATGAAGTACTTTATTCTGGACTAGATCTGGACAAGACTTCTGCTGGGCAATGGGGATGCAGAGATGGAACTCTGTTTTCACAGAATCTTCCTTCTATTGAGGGAAAGCAGAATATACCTAGATGAGTAGATTAAACATACATATATACTGAAGCATACACACGCATATATAGACACATATATACACGCTCATACATATATATACATATATATTACATGACAATAAAAGCAGAAAGTTTTGGGGGAAGGCTGTAGGGAGTAACAAACAGTGCTGAAATCTGAAAAGATCTCTTGTTAGAGGTAACACTTTAGGTGAGCCTGGAGGAGAAGAAAGAACTTTTGGAGATAGAAGGGAAGAGGAATAGCATTGAGGAGGATGATCTCGATAAAGTCACTGACAGGAGAAATGAAATTCTGAGCAGAAAGACTTGTGCATGATTTTGAGGCTGTAATCATGATGGTGCCCTTAATAGAAACAGAAAAGCTTGGAAGACAAGTAGGTTTGGGGAGAAAGATCGCTAATTTTGATAAATATCTCTTATGTGCCTGGTGCTGTTTAGATGGGGAGGAAACAAAGAAAAACATAAAACTGTTCCTGCCCTCAAGGACCTTACGTTCTAGGAGGGGTGTTGGTAAAAATATGTTCAAAGACAAGAAAACACAAAGCAAATAGAATAAAGAAGTGATTTCAAGAGGGAGGGAGCCCTAACAACTGCAGAAAGTTGGGAAAGATTTCATATGAGGTGGCATTTTGAAGGAAAGAAGGGAATCTAAGAGACAGAGATGAGGAGGAAAAGCTTTACAGGCATGTGGTCCACTGTGCAAAGACCTGGAGGTGAGAGATGGAATGTTGTACACAGGTAAAAGCTAATAGGACAGTATGTAAGGGGAGTATTATGAAACAAGACTCCAAAATTAAGTGGGACCTGAAATGTGTGGGACTGGCAAACTAAAGATTTTATTTTAAGTAGGAGACAGAGGGCTACTAAAGATTTCTTTTAGGAGGGGAGTAATATGGTCTGATTTAATTTGAGTAATATCAATTTGGCAGCAGTGTTGACAATGGATTAGAAAGGGAAGAGATTGAAAGTCAGGAGGCCAATGAGAAGATTTTTGTCTTAGTCTGGACAAGAGATAGTTAATATTGGACTATATCACCTCCAAAGTCCCTCCTTTATAGTACTCCAGGATGATAGTTTTCTGTATTTGTGATTCTATAGGATCCACCCCCCCCAGAGAAAACAATAAGAATAGCTCCAGCTGGTACATGCTTTAAAAGCAAAGATTTATTTGTTAGACTTAAAATTTCCACTTGTTAGGATCATGATTTTTCCATACAAATTTAGTTGTGCCAAAAATAGGGCTTTGAGTTTTGACTGAATGCTTTTCTTATATCCATTGGGTTTCTCTTTCCACCCCAGGTAGAATTATTTAATATTGAACAAAGTATGATATATAACTAAAAGCTTCCTTATATTAATCATGTTAATTTAATTCCTCTTTAGTGTGAATTTTTTATTATTTAATAAAGACTATGTTTCAACTGAAGGATTTTTTCCATATTAAATACATTTATGGGGTATCTTTTAGTATGAATGTGATGGTATTAAGAAGATGAAAGGTCCAACTGAAGTATTTTTCCACATTCATGTCATTTATAGATGTTTTCTTATGGACACAGAAAGTTGACTTGTGCTTGAAGGCTTTCCCACATATATTGCATTCATTAAGTTTCCCTTTATTATAAATTCCCTGTTTTTTTTAACAACAAAAAAAGAACTTGGCCATAAGTAACTTCTCTGGTGACAGGTAAATTCAAGACCTAAACACAAAAGTTGAGAATGCCTTGAAAATATATACAAGCAAAGTCTCAAAGAAAAATGAATATTGAAAATTATGGTATATGAATGTTATGGAATATTATTGTTCTGTAAGAAACGACCAGCAGGACGATTTCAGAGAGGCCTGGAGGGACTTGCATGAACTGATGCTGAGTGAAACGAGCAGAACCAGGAGATCATCATACACAGCAACAACAGTATTACATGATGATCAATTCTGATGGTCATGGCTCTCTGCAACAAAGAATTGTCTCAAACCAGTTCCAATTGTTCACTGAAGAAAACCATATACACCCAAAGAGAGGGATATGAAATATGGACCACAACGTAACATTTTCATGATCTCTATTGATGTTTGCTTGCATTGTGTTGCCTTTCTCTGGTTTTCTTTTTTTTCTTGTAGATAGGATTTTTCTTGCATAACTTGTCAAGTGTTTCAACATTATTAACATGTAGTGGACTTCCTGCCATTTAGGGGAGGGGAGGGGACTGGGGGTAAAATTTGTAATGGAAAGCTTTGTAAAGATCAATGCTGGGGAACTACCCATGCATATGTTATACAAATGAAAAGCTTTAATTAAAAAAAATTTTAAAAAAAGAAAGAAAAATGAATATTGAACAAATACCCAATCAGAATTTCTGGAAGGCCTAAAGAAAGGGGGGGGAAATCAAAAAGAGTTTCAAAATCAAATAAATTGTCAGAGTAAAAATTGGGAAAAGAAATAAAAGGCAATAAAAAGATATGGCAATAGAATAGCTTAGTAAAAAGGGTACAAAGAATACTGGAAAGAATTTTATAAGAAGTGACTAAATGGTAAAAGAGGTACAAAACTGCAGTAAAGAAATTCACTCCTTAACAATTAGAATTGGTCGAGTGGAAGCTAATACAACTGAGACATTAAGAAATCATAAAGTAAAAAAAAGTACAAATATGAAATATCTCAGAAAAAGTGACTTGGAAGAGATTAAGGAACAATATTTTAGGAATTACTGTATTGCCTGAAAGCCATGATTTTTAAAATTTTTACACATGGCTTTCTTCAACAATGAGATGATTCAGACCAGTTCCAATGATCTTGTAATGAAGAGAGCCATCTACATGCAAAGAGAAGACTGTGGGAACTGAGTGTGGTTCACAACATAGCATTTTCACTCTTTTTGTTGCTGGTTGTTTTCATTTTATTTTCTTTCTCAGTTTTTCTTTTTTGATTTGATTTTTCTTGTGCAGCAAGATAATTATATAAATATGCATGCATATATTAGATTTAGCATACATTTCTACCATGTTTAACATATATTAGACTACTTGCCATCTAGGGGAGGGGATGGAAGAAGGGGGAATTGGAACACAAGGTTTTGCAAGGGTTAATATTAAAAATTATCTATGCATATGTTTTGAAAATAAAAATCTTTAATAAAAATGTCTTACAAGAAGTATTTATCAAGAAATTATAAAGGAAAACTGGCCAGATATCTTATAACTCAAGGGCAAAGTAGAAATTCAAAGAATTCAATGACCAACTTCTACAAAAAGTCCCCAAATGAAAATTCACACATATTCTAAACAAAACTCAGAACTTTTAGCTGAAGGAGAAAGCAGTATAAATAATAAGAAAGACATATTTCAGATAGGATTAAAACTAAGGATAATTTACTTGGCCAAACTTATAAAATAAAAAAAAAATTCCCTGTCGTTGAATAAGATATCTTCTCAGACTAAAAAATTTTTTTTACCTATTGATTAAATATGGAGGCCTTAATAAAAATGTATTTCAACTAAAAATAAATCTTCTACATTCACTATATGCACAGGAAGTCTCCATGACAACAATTGTCCAATTTTCAATAAGATAGAGAAACTATTGGTAAGATTTCCCCCACTCATTTTATCCATAGGGTTTCTCTTCAGTGTGGATTGTCAGATATTTAGTGAAGTACAATTTATTTTAGAATTCTTTCTCATATTCATTATATTTAGAATCTTTCTGTGTTGTATGATTCAAAAGTGAATTAGAATGATTATGGCTTCAATAAGCCATTCTGATAACTTTGATTTTGAATCACTTGAGTTTGAATGCAAAGCTAGCTTTGTATAATATAAAATCATTTGGTTAGAAAGTGAAAAACTTTACATGAATGAGTTAGATTTTTATTTACTATATGATAAAAATATTTAAATAGTAGAAAACCATAGGTGATTGATTAATGCTTTTTTACTTTTCATCTTGAGGTTTGTTTAGCCTTGTGTAGGCATCATCTGTATGTATCTTAGAAAAAGTAGCTTGATATATATATATATATATATATATATATATATATATATATATATTCATTCTGATAAATATGTTGAACATAGGACCATATTGCAGTTAGATTCTTCAGTGGTGGACAATGTGTATAGAGCCTGAGTCTGCAAGAATGAAATGAACATAGCATGATTCTAGGCACCACATTTGAATACTTGACACTTATTTTAATTTGATATTTGCATTGGGTGGGAAGAGTGGAAGGAAATAGGGAGTGCTATTCAGGGTGATTTACTTTTTAGACCTCATTATTACTCAGGATAACCTTGCATGAGATATAGTTATTATGTATGAGAGCACTATACCTGCACAAGCAGAGTCATAGGGCCACTCTTATCAATTTCAAGTATTTCTCCATTCTTGGTCCCTACTAAGATATGTCCATGTCCCAAAGTGATGGCACGAATTGAAGGATTGTCTTCCAAGAGCAAACCTGGATGAGATAAGAGGAGATAGTATTTGACAGTATTAAAGATGGTTGGAATACAAATATTATTGAGTATGAAAGCAGTTTTTCTAAATGTTTGGCCATTACTTCTTTTCTGGTTCTACCAAAGGGCATGAGCTCTGAGTGTATAGAGAGTAATGAGAGTGGATTTGGGAAGTGACCCATTCATAGGAATGGAACCATTACTACTGTGTATTTACAAGTGGCACCTTTAGAGCTAGTTGATAATGCGGATCTTTTAATAGCGTAAGTCTTCAAGCATCTCTCAAACATATCATCCCAGAGTTCCACAATTCCATCTTTTCCACCTGTTACAAAACCCTGTAAAAGCACAAATGCAGAGCGTGTATAGACATCAATCTTTCAGTATGAGAAATTTATCTTTAAAATAACACACCCACTTGGAAGAGGTATTTTAAAAAACTGCCATGTTTTTTAAAAGCACATATCAATATATTTGGTCCCATAATCATCAGAAATTCTAGTTATAATATTTTATAGTTTTAAAAAATATTTTCATGTTTATATTCAATCCCAGTAGAAAATATAGACATTTCTTATAAAAGCAATACAGACATTTTGTCATATAAAATTATTTTGGCTTCAGTTTCTCATCTATAATTTGAGGGGATTGGACTGGATGAGCTCTTCCAACTCCAGATCTATGGTCTTATGGTCCGGGTTGCTCATTAGCATATAATTAAATGTCATCAATTTCCACATTAATTAAAATCAGGATTCATCTTTAGAAAAACTGGCAGACAAATTGCTCAACAGATTGACTATTTTTATTTTTAAAAGTTATCTTTATTTCTTGATCAAGGCACATGATTTATTGGTATTATCATTGAACTTTACTTTTGGCAACTTATCAGAACACACCAACTGTCCTTATTCATAAGTAATTTCCTTTTTTAAAAAGCAAAATACCAGATAATAATTAATTCTGTTCCCTTTGAGATACTCATTCCTGTACATTTCAATGAAGATAGAGAAGATAAAAAGAGGTATTGAAGACAGATAGCTATCCTGACAACAGGAAGATCTGGCTTCAAGTTGGGCTTTCTGACATGGACTGCTGTGTGACCCTGGGCAAGCCATTTAATACAGGTGCTATAGGTAACTCTTTAAGAGAATATGTCTCTCTGAGAGGTGGGAACTCTTTATAGTGATGAAATCACAGATCTAGCACCATCCTTTACTGAAAAGTAGTACTTATAAATTTATTAATTGAAATACTATCTTCCTTATTATTTGGTATAGAGTTACTTCTCCGTGATTAAAGGATATTGCAAAGTTCCTATTATTTCAATAACTTTGCAATTAAATTTGTCAAGTAATTAAAAAGGTAAAGTAACATTCCCAATAAACTAGAAAAGTAGTCCATAGCTTAGTTGGCATTGGAGTCAGGGAGAAAAATCTGAGTTCAAGTCATATCTCTGATACATGCATTTTCTAATCTTGGAAGAGAGTTAATCTCAACACAGTGCTTAGACCGTAGGAAGCACTGAATAAATGTTGTTGACAGATAGATTGACATTAAATCTAGACAACTTTCTAAGATTATTGGCAGGTGCCAACCTGCCCTGGTAGAGGGGGAGGTATTTTCATTTAAGAGGCCCACATCCCTATCCCTAACTATGGTGTTGGTGGGAAAATTTTTCTTTCCTAGTCTTAAAAAATTTCCTATTTTTAGTGGAAATAAATTTAATTAGAATAATATAGTTTATTTTAACATGTTTAATATATATTGGATTGCTTGCCATCTAGGGGAGGGGGGAGGAGGAAGAGAAAATCTGAAACACAAGGTATGCAAGGGTCGATGTTAAATTATCTGTGCATGATTTGAAAATAAAACGTTTCAAAAATTAAAAAAAGAATAATATATTCATATAACAGTTATTCTAGATTAACATATGGAAAGAAATTGTTTTGAATTGGGATCAGTCATAAGTGTGTTAGTAAATGTCAACCCTGAAAAATCATTTACTGACTTGATTAGGTGAGTTTAGAGACTCAAACTGCTTGAGGCTCTGGAAGCTCTGAGCTGATTTGACATCCCAGCCAATCAGGATTAAGAATCAATTTTGGTTGCAAAATAGGTTGAGATAGATTGCTTATATGGAGGAATTCAAAGAAATCAGCAATTTCTGAAATCTATTTGGATAATGGGGCAACCTCTCAATTTGAGACAAAATGCAAATAAACGGTATTACAGGATTTCCATTTGGAAGGGACCTTAGAGGTCACCCGGTCCAACTCTTTATTTAAAAGATGAGAAAATTAAAGTCTTACAAATTTAAATACTTGTTCAAGATTACAGAGGTGTTACAGCCAGGATTTGAATGCCTCTCCCCTGACTTCAAATTCAGTACTTTTTTCCATTGCATAATACTGCTTAGAGTCGGAATACAGAAGAAAGGCAGGAAAACTTCAATCTAGCACTTTTATCAAAGTTTTACAGCCACCCAAGGAAACTGAGTTGATCTATGGGGTCCATTTTCATAGGATTGTGGGAACAATGAATAAAATAACAAATACTCTTGAATCTTTATTCTGTTAAAAACAGTCCTCTGAACTGAACCTACATGGTATATAAAGATTTTCCCATTAATTCTTAGACAAAAGGCCTCACAGAATTTTTTTGGCCATATTTTCTCATATTGCACACATTTAAAAAAAAACACAGGTGTTATGCAGATCGAGAAAGAAAAAAAGAAGAGAGCTAGGAAGAAGCAAAGAGAAATTTTTTTTTAAAATATCAAACTACTCCCCCCCCCCCGTCCTAGTGGCTACTATTTCCCAACCTTAATGATCAACCTTTTGGTTTTTTCCGTTGCCTTGCTTTTTTTTTTTTTTTTTGTTTTTTTTTTGTTTCTTCCATTATATAAAGGTAAAAAAAAAATGTTAGTTGGCAGCAGACTTTTAAATAATATACTATACCTTATCCAATGCATGCATAGCAAAAACAGGCCCATCATGAGCTTTCACAGTCTTAAGTAAAAGAATATCCTTCCAAATAAAAATATCTCCAGTTGCAGCTCCAGAGAAAACTAGGTCTTCCATTCGTCCATAAGAAACAGACATCATTGTTTCCAATTTTCCAATACTGCCAAAGATCCCTCGTTTAGATGTGAAGCCCCCACCTGGAGTTGGAGGGAGGAAAGGTTTTATTATATTTCTGATGAATATCCTTGATGTTATCTTTGAAGAGCATGTAGAAGGAATATTAAACAGAAAATAAATGAAATAAATGTGGGGTGAATCAATTTCTTTTGAAAGAGCCTTGAAAATGATAATTCAGCAAGCAGAAAGAAATGTCACTGGAGGAAGTATTCTAATTATGTATGTGAAGCCAGGTTTCAGACAAACTAAGTGTATTCAAAAAAAGAAACCAATGTAAGCAAATATGCTTTATGTAAGTTTCTCCATATATTCTTCCTCCCCCGACACTTAATAGTATTTTATTTTTTTCCAATTACAGGTAAAGATAGTTTTTAACATTCATTTTTGTAAAATTTTTTAGTTCCAAATTTTTCTTCTTCCGTCCTTTCCCTCTTAATTACTATTCTTTCCTTCCTCAAATTATCTTGCATTTACCTTCAATTTGTGTACAGTTTTTATTCATTTCTGGAATGTAAGATTCTTGAGGGCAGAGACTTCTTCATTTTGTGGTAGTGTTGCCAGAGCTTATCATAGAGCCAGCCCACAGTAAGAAATAGACACACATGCATACATAGAGTGTATATATACATATGTAAACACATGTGTATGTATATGTTTCTATGCAGGTATAATATGTGTGTGTGCTTATTAAATTGATCATATTAATGAGTAAAAAGACAAACTTCTTATTGTGATAGGACATCAATTATTTCATCATTTAATTTATTTCAACAAAATTATTAAAGTTCTATGGAAATACAAAGGGAAAAAATAAAATTGTCTTTGCTCTCATGAAGCTAGCATTCCGCTGGGGAGAAACCATGTGTACATAGATAATTAAATACAAAATATGTACAAAATAAATACTTATGGGAGAAGGGAAAAACTCTATAGGTGGGGAAATCAGAGATCTGTGAAAAGAGTGAGGATATGGGGGCTAGGAATTTTCCAAGAATGAGAAACATGGAGTCCAAACATAGATTGTTGTGATTAAAACATGGATCTTGGACATAAAGGAAGACATTTTGGAGTGATTTTTACAGGGATTTTTTTTTGGAGCAACTTACATTAGGGCAGCAAGCTAAAGAAATGAGTCCAAGGCTAAAAGGATTACAAATTTAATTGTCAGTATGAACCATGAATAAGAACAAGTAATCTAGTAAATCTAGTAAAAAAAATCAGGAAGTTTAAATCCTATCTCAGACACATGATCTGTGTAAGATTTCTAAATTGAGTGGATACACATTTGGTGGGGCACTGCTGAATATGTTATGGTATATGAATATAATGAAATGTTATTCTATAAGAAATGCTGAGCAGACTAATTTCAGGAAAGCCTGGGAAGACTTAAATGAACTGATGCTGAGTGAAGTGATTAGAATCAAGAGAAAATTGTATACAGCAACAATAACTGTTGAAGATCAATTGTGATGGACTTGGCTCTTTTCAACAATGAGATGATTCAAGGCAATTCCAATAGATGTGATGGAAAGAGCCATCCACATCCAGAGAGAGAACTATAGAGACTGAACACAGATCAAAGAATAATATTTTCACCTTTTGTTTGTTTGTTGTTTGATTTTTTTCTTGCTTGTGTTTTTTCCTTTTTAATTTGATTTTTCTTATGCAGCATAACAAATATGGAAATATGTTTAGAAGATTTGCATATGTTTAACTTATATCAAATTGTTTGATGTCTAAGGGTGAGGGGAAGGGAGAAAGGTGAAGGGGAGACATAAAAATTTGGAACACAAGATTTTGCAAAGGTGAATGTTGAAAACTATCTTTGCATATTTTGAAAAATAAAAAGCTATTATTAAAAATAAATAAATCATATTTAAGAAAAGATTTTCAGTCTTGTATCAAAAAGTAATTCTAGGTAAATCTGTTAACTATCCTGGCCCCTGGTTTCTTTTTCTGAAGCTAATAGTAGCTTATCTCACAAGGTTCTAGAGAGAATCAAATGAGGTCATGAATGCCAAAGACTTTTACAGCTTAAAGTGTTAATTTTTAAAAGTCAGCTATTATTATGATTTGTAGAAAATGTCTACAGACATCCATATGGCATTCTAGATATTGAAAAATCAGTCATGTCATCTCATGGTTTGACATCTCAAGCATTAAGTTTCAAAGTGATGTTGGGAAGAAAAAAAATTCAATATAACTTCAACTGGAATTAAAAAAGATTAACTTTCTTCCCCCAATTACTATCACAAAAATAATAATCCAGAAAAATGATGAAACCAATAGAAGTACCTGCTTGTTGCCAGAATTTGATGTGCTTTATCCCAACAGTAACCAATTTGTCCACATGATGTGGATTGCATTTCACTACAAATATTTTCTCTTTATGTCCTCTGTAAAAAAAAAAAAAAAAAAAAAAAAAAAAAACAGGAAAAATGCTAGGTTAAATGGGGGAGGAGGAGAGAAGTAAAATATTTAAGTTAAATAATAAATGGCAAATGTTTAATATTTCTCATTTTTGGTCATTTGTGGCCTAATTTTCATTATGAACATTTGTGATACACAAAAGGGGCTTTGGGAGGAAAACAGGAATTCACATATATGTCCATAAAAAGTCTTAAATGGATCAGCCAATACTTTTACTTCATTGTATAGTTGAGTATTTATACTTTACCTCAATGTTGACATTAACATTCTCTTAATTATTATCTAAACAATGGGTAAATAATATACATCAATCATCATTTTTTTATTTTTCTTTTACATATTACCATGTCCAAAGAACATGTCACCTAATGGCCAACCTAGCCTCCACATTGCTAGGATGGTTCTTGGACAACAGATGTACCATCTGTTCTAGAACAGAAGGTGATATGTGTGGCAAGGGAGAGACACATGGTGAGAACAAGTAGTCTGTAGCATATTATTGCTAATATTCTGTGCACAAAAAAATGAGACCAAAGTTATCATTTAGGAATGTAGAATCATAATGAGGAGGTGGACAGGTAAGAGTTTTTCTGCCTATAAGGCAGATAGCCTGAGTGCTGCACTGAGACTCATGAGAGGCCATCAGTATAATTGATAGATCATTTAGGGAAACTTTATAGAAAGACTCAAACAACTGAACTAGATTAAAAAAAAAGTGTGGATGGGTTACAATCTGTGCATTCAGCAGAAATACCCAAATAAATTATATTATGTATCCATTATAGGTACCTTTTTCTTAACTAATGTCTTGTTTGACTTCTGTAGTGCATTTCTAATTTGAGGTGCCACTAACATAAGAATTCCTGATGATAGATATGACTAAATGATACAATATTGGATTGATTTATTAATTATTGTACATTGAAAACACCAATTTAGTCCCCATTTTTGGAGACTTCTTAGCTAAAAAAAAGCATATTAAGGGTAGCAAGCATTCTGCTTGCATGCTGAGTTAATGTTTTAAAATAGATCTGTCTATAGTTACATACTCCCACATACACACTTATGTATGAAACTATAATCTCTTAGCTTGCCTATTAAAAGTTTAGCAAATTTACTCCCATTTTTTAACTTGTAAAAAATCTCTTGCTTTTTAACTTACTGTAGAGAATTCTTAACCAGCACCTCCAGTTTAAGGTAAGACCAGCTTTTCAATGTGACCTTTAGGCTAATTATGAGAAATTGCATAGTACAGATCTCTTAGACAGATAACCTGTGTCTGAGACTGCTAAGGGTATTAATTGTTTTGTGTCAAAGCTTAACTGTCTAAAAGGCATTAGTTCAGAAAGACTCCCTGTGAATTTAGCCATCTGTACTCTTGCCAATTGACATCCCTTAGAAAAAAAATCCCTTCAGAGGTTAGGGTTAGGTTAGTAAAATCAAAGTGTCAAATCAAAAGTGAGATTTAATGAAAAACATCAGAAGTAAAGCTTCCCCCAATATATGCAGGAAGAACCCGTCTTTAAATTATACTGAAGATTTACCATACCTGAAGATTCACTGCTGCCTGTCCTCCCCAGAGGTGAGAGGTTATTATTGGTGTGGACATAGGAAGACTTATTATAAATCAGAGAGGAATTTTAGAAGTAGTGGTATTCTTCTCTATAATTTTATGATTCAGTCAATTGTGCTCTTATTCAGTTTACATTGATATGCCACTAAAAAATGGAAAGGAGACCCATTGCAAATCTTACATCGGTGAGAACCCACTATCTGTTCCTTTATTCCTATTCCCCTCAACTCTGTCCTCCAAATGTTCCACTCAACAACTACCAGTTCCTTCCATTGTGCTCTCTGGAACACTTACTTCCACCATAAAATTTTCCTCTCTCACTCCTTCCATTTTCTTGTATTCACTGAGTTGTTTCTCCCTCCTAATGAGATAGCTAGGAGACATAGTAAATAGAATACTGGGCCTGGAGTACAGAAAATCTGTAGTTCAAATCTGGCTTCAGACATTCACTGCTGTGTGATCCTCAGCAAGTGACTTAATCTCTGTTTGCCTAGGTTCCCCCAACTGTGATACGGGGATAATAAGAGTACCCAGTTTACAGAGTAGTGAGATCAAATGAGATATTTGTAAATGCTTAGCTTGGTGCCAGGAATATAATGGGCATTATATAAATGCTTATTTCCTTCCCTCTCTGTCTTTCCTTCTTTGTATTGGGTGCATGTTCACTAATACCCCCTTCATACTGCTCATAGTGGGGTAGCTGGAATATTCCTTGATCTCCATAGCCACTTCTAGACTCTCCTCTACCATCATTACTCAGTAACCTCTCTTCCTTTGAAGTTTATTCAACCAAATTAATCACTCTTTGAAGATTCTAGTAGCTGTAATCTATAAAACCTGGAATACTCTTCTTTCTTCCTCAGCACTTGACTTAACAGTCAGTCTCTCTCTCTCTCTCCTCTCCAACTCTTGTCCTCATACCACCATGGTACAACATACATTTCTATACTCACAAACATCCTAACTTTCTAATTCCTCAATTTACTCATTTCTCATGACCTGTTCCACAACTATACACAGAGATGATGATTACTTTAATGTTGCCATCCTTCATAACTATTCTATATTCACGAACTCTGAAATTCCTTTATCTGATCACAATCTTTTATCAGTTTATCTTTTCTTTTGTCTTAAGATTTCTAAAATTGCCTTTTATTCTCATTGTGACCTTCAAACTCTCCATCCCCATTCTTTTCCAGGCCATCACTTATGTATTGGTCATACTCTCCTTATTCTTGACCCCTTGATGAACTAGTTAAATTAAAATTATCTTCTGCACTCAAATCCTTTATGCCCTTATACTATTGACCATCAGACCTTGTTAATCCCCAACCTTGAATTATTATGCCTATCATCGGCTTTCTTTACTTCTATTGATGTATTGCTAAATAAAACCCAAGAAAATCACAAAACTGTCCTTTATTTGGTCTACTAAAGATTTATGTTACCTAATCTCAACTGGGTCTTAACTTCAATAATGCAATACTGTTATATCTTTCCCCTGAATTGATTCGCAATCCAATTCACTACTGTGGTTATTTGAAACTTTTTCATCCCTCCCCAAGTCTCCCACTTTCTCTCAGCTGAAGACCTGAATTCCTACACCACTGAAAAAAAAGCCAAACCAACAAACAAAAACCTAACTCCTTCTCCCCCTTTTCCATATTTCCTTTATCTCTGTTTCACATGAAAAGTGGCCCTTTTTGTCAAGACAAACAGCTCTATACAAACCCTTGAACCTGTTCTATCCTATTTTCTCTAGGAAATTGCTCCCTTTAACATCCCTACTTTTTCACTATCTTCAGATTTTACTATCTTTCAAATTTTCCCTGTCTACTGGTTATTTCCTTGTTGCCTTCAAACGCACCCATAAAAACAAACAAACAAACAAAAAAAAATCTAACTATCTGTGCTAGTTATGCTTCCTTTCATGGTTGTCTCTTCTTCTTTTAATTGTTAAACACCTTGGAGAAGCCATCTACAATTAGTATATACACTTGCCCTTTATTTTTTCTTATAACTCTTTGCAATCTAGCCTCCAATCTCATCATTCAACTGAAACTTCTATAAACAAAGTTACCAATGATTTCTTAATATCCTTTTCTCAATTCTTATCCTTCTTGATATCTCTGCAGCCTTTGATACTGTCATCCTATATACTCTTCTTTTTTAGATTCTCATGGCATTGCTCTTTCCCTGTTCTCTTTCTACCTATCTGACTATTTTCAGTCTCATTTGTGGGATTTTCCTTCAGGTCACACTCTTTATTAATTAGGTCTTAGGCCCTCATCTTTTCTCTATCTGTGCTATTTCAATTGATTGTCTTATCAGTTGTATGGGTTCAATTATCATAGAAGATATTCTCAAATCTATTTACCCTCTCTTAATACCTTTCCTGATCCCTAGTCTAGAATCAACTACTACCATACAACTCAAATTCAACACCCTGGAAATAGAATCTATTATTTTACCCTCCAAATTCCCCCTTCCAAAATTTCCAATTAATTTTCAGAATATCACCACCTTATGAGCTTGCAAACTCAGTGCCTTTTAAATTCCTCATTTGTAATCACTCCACATATTTAATTTGTTGCTGCCTTGTCATTTCTCCCTTCACAACATCTCTTGTGTATGTTCCCTTCTCTCCATTCATATAGCTACCACCTTTGAGCCTCAGTTACCAAAGTGATCTTAAAGTAAGTCTGACTCCTTTATTCAACAAATTATAATTGTTACAGGATCAAATATAAAATATTTTGTTTGTTATTTAAAACTCTTTATAATCTAGGCCATTTGTAAGCTTCCATTTTTATATTTCACTCTTTCCACATAATCTAAAGATCCAGAAGTACTGGTTGGTGGCTGTCATGAACTAAAGTCCAATATTGGCCAACTTTGACATAAAAATACAAGAAAGGAGATTTTGCATCAAAATAATTTAAATTACCCATCAAAATAACATGGAGTCACAGATATAACCTTAAAAAATTGGATTGGGTTACAGAAATCTTGTGGTAAGAATATAAATAAATTCCTAATCCTATGAACTTTTTAAATTACTTTGGTCATTGCTCTCTCATGGATAAGTGTAAGCTGGCCTGGCAAGAAACTCACTTGGGCTGAAGATTTTTTTTAGCCCTATCTGAAAGTCTGTGATCATTTTCTGATTTTTAAATACCCAATGAGTTATAAAGTAGTAAGCTGTAAAGTGTGTAAGGTTATAATAATAGCTGACATTTTTATAATTTGACATTTTCAAAGTACTTTCCTCATAAAAATAAAGTAAAGCAGGCAGTACACAAAGTGGCATCTCATTTTTAAAACTAAGGAAACTGAGGTTGAGATTGATTTACCAAAGGCTACACAACTATCAACTGATAATGTTGCTATTAGGTATTCTCTTCTCTTACAGCACTAGGATAAGGACTAAGAAATAAAGGTGGTACCCTTAAATTGCATAATAATAATAATATATTTATAAGGTATATGATAAAGTAAATATTGATCATGACTTTTTATAATTAAGTAGATGGTCTTCAAGAATTGATGACCAAACAGGATAATAAATTAAGTTGACATATTATTTTACATTAATTTACAAATCATTTTTATTCTAATAAACTTATGAGGTTGCTATTGTCAGTTGAGAAGATAGAGGCTTGGAGAATTTAAGAGATTAGTTTGGGGGTTACAGAGATTATAAGAACACAATCCAAAACTTTAGCCCAGGTCTATTAACTCCAATAATGGAGTTTCCACTATTGCTACTATGGTCTCCCTGAAAGCTAGTTCTTTCTTCCATTTCTATTTATAATTTCTAGAG
This sequence comes from Myrmecobius fasciatus, assembly GCA_023553655.1. Classification (NCBI taxonomy): domain Eukaryota; kingdom Metazoa; phylum Chordata; class Mammalia; order Dasyuromorphia; family Myrmecobiidae; genus Myrmecobius; species Myrmecobius fasciatus. Next base: position 16,222 of record JAJPUD010003235.1, on the reverse strand, counting down.
TACAGCTGGTTAGCTATCCACAGCTGTGGAAGGCTTTCCAAATGGAAAGTGGCACAATTGTTTCTTTTGAAATTAAGACATATGGTTTCCCTGAAATGATCTACAAATGCAGTTGGCATATTTTCATAGAGAGGACCAACTGAAATTCAGTATCTTAAAATAATACGTCTATATAGAAAGTAAAGGTCCTCATTAGGATCTGGGGTGGGGCAAAGAGTATTAGGGAGAGAGGCCATCTTCTAGAGTAACTAATTTGTTCTAGTTTCCTAGTATATATACTTTGTCTCTTTTAACTAGGTTTTGGTCTGTTTTTATTTTTAACTGCTCCATCTTCTATGTTTTAGCTTTGCAAGGTGCCTCAAATCTTTTTTTAGAAACAAGTGAAGAATAACTCATTTAAAAAACTTTTTTTAGTCTGGAACTTAATCACCCAAAATTCAAAACTATTACCCCAGTTATAACCAATCCATATTCAAATTCTCTAGCATCCAAAAACCAACTGTAGTCATTCATTAACTTGAATTGCAAAATCCATGTTTAATTTTATGGGGAAAGACTTTGGAGAAGGAGAGAGAGGAATGGAGACCCTAACAACCAGTCTCAATTAGATTCTTTGTTAACTCTCTAAGGTTTTCTAAATACAATACCATATGTCTGCAAAAAAAAATGGGGAAAATTTTATGACTAAATGACTAAAAGTGTCATAATTTAAATCCCTTATTTAAAAATTATTATGGATTCATGACAGGAAGCTAATTAAAGAGTGGGGGGGGGAACCAATGGGAAAGCAAGGCGGCACTGCCTCAAGCAACAAATTGTCTTATTAGACCTCTCCTTTCAATTATTTTGGCCTGTAACCAATGCTGTGTGAACAGCTAAGCTAACTGTAAGTAAAGGGGTGGAAAGCAATGTTTGGGATATAGCTGATTCAGCAGGGAAAGAGCAGGAGATAAGGGAGGACAGGTGGCATGTAAACAGCAGTCATTCTTGAAAAGTCTATTTATAAGATGGGTAGATTAGGAAAGCAATTTGCCTCCTTTGAAACTCAGCAGCAGATGTATGCTGATGGGGGCCTCTTATGTAGCAAGCACTAGTCTAATGACAAATGGTACTTCTGACTTTAATGACTTTGTCGCTACTTGCTTAAAGTAATAAAAGAAGAGGAAAAATCAAGGTGCAACATACAAGCTTGAGGAAAATGAGGATGTTTCTTTACTGGAAACTTTTAAAAAGAAATAACAGAAAGTTCAGTAAAAGTGGAGTGCTACAAAAATAACTCAGAATTTTCTAATTCTCAGTCACAGAGACTGTTCTAAGCTAGATTAGGCATTCATATAAAATGCAGACTACTTTAATTTAATGTATGTGTTGTTAATTCCATAAATAATTTCTTAGAAACAGAAAATCAAATCTTGAAGATAAAAATCACCTATTGACCTTTAGTGGAAGGTGACTTTAGTAGAATGTTATTATCATGCTTAAGCAACTTCTTACCTTGTTGTTGCTATCTTTTCTCCTTTTTTCCAATCCCAATATACAATACTGTGAAAATCATCTAAACCAACAGACACCAGACATTTCCCATCAGCTATAAAAAAACCAATGCAAAAGTCAGTGGACAAGTTTCTTTAATAAAAAACAATAGTTTTAAATAACAGGAGAATGGAATCTGAAATGAACCTAAGAATAGTCTTTAAGTGAAAAGGTGATAAATCCATTTACTATAGATTTCATTGAATGAAATAATTGATCATTGTTAGCTGAATTCCCCAACACATCACAGAATCTCAGTTTTATGGAACCTCAGAAACAATTGACTCCTGTCCAGACCTGATCAAGAACCAACTTTTGCCTGATGAATTCAAATAAGATGGAGAGAGAGAGAAGTGCTTTAAAATATCTCACTTGATCTTCCAAACCACCCTAGGGTGTAGATGCTATGATTGTAACTCTCATTTTACAAATGAAGAAACTGAGGCAGACAGTGGTTAAGTGACTTTACTAGGGTCACACAGCTAGTAAATATCTGAGTCTGAGTTTGAACTCGGGTTTTCTTATTTCCCAGCTCAGGATTCTCTTCATAGCTTTACTTCATTAGGAATAAAGGCAAGGCAGCTCTAATTATTTTATCAAACTTAAACTAAGATGTGTTTCCAAGCTTAAAGTAGCCTTTTTTCAATGCCCACTCATTGTTCCTCATTCTCCTTTATTGGAACAAACAGAACAAGTCTAATAATCCCCGGGATAGCCATTCAAATACTTGAAGACATCCACCATGTCTCCCCTCAGTCTTTTCTCTATAAGCTAAACATCCTAAAATTGCCTTTCATGATCCTGGTTGCCTTTCTTTGGATTTTCTCCAGCTTATTGATGATCTTCCTATAATGTGATACACAGAACTATACTCAGATCTCCAAATGCTGTCTAATCAGAGTAGAGTACAGTAGGATTGTTACCTTACTACTGCAGAATGCAGTGCTTCTCAGTGCTACCAAAAACTGAACTGGGATTCTTGGAATGTAATAGGCCCTGAATATTTAATTAAATTGAATTATCATACTTCTGTGCCAGACTTGTTATAATTTTCTTGAACTCATCTAATTTTTCCCTCTGTCCAGATAGTCTGTAATGTATTCTGATGACAATGCTACTCTTGATTCTGCTTCCATTGATTTCCCAAACTGTACTATACATCTTTTTGTTCCCAGGTTCTTATATTTTCTCTCATGAGTATATCATATATGATGCCATTCATCCCAACCCTCTACCTATCCTGTAAACAAATAAGATATACTTTCCATTGTCATATTCTAGGCTTTTAATAATTTTATCAACCAAGCCTTAGTGATACCTATGAGATCAAATTTGCTTCTTTCTATCAGGATATCTAATTCATCTTACTTGCTCTCCATGCTTTATTAAACATCTGTGGCCATGGCTTTTAAAGATGTCTCCTTTCTGAGATTTTTGTCACACATATTTCTGAACATGGGCAATTCATAATAATGACTGACACATTTTCATCTTTAACTGAAAATAAAAAAAGGAATTTGTGGTATCTTACTATTTGTGTCTTCTTTTAGGCAAGTAACTAAAACCATGACCTTATCAGATTCATAATGAATACAGTCAATCCTTCAACAGTTATAGGAAGTATCTGGATTAGTGATCCTGGGTAAATTATTAGTTGTGGTTCATCTAGACAAGACATAAACACCTTAGCTACTCCCATAGAAACTATATCTATCTTAGTTGTTAAAAGTCTATTAAGCGGCAGGTAAGTGGCACAGTGGATAGAGTACCAGCCCTGAAGTCAGGAAGTCTTGAGTTCAAATCTGGCCTCAGACACTTAACACTTTCTAGCTGTATGACCCTGGGCAAGTCACTTAACCCCAACTGCCTCAGCAAAAAAAAAAATTTTAAAAGACTCTATTACACAATTCTACTCATCAGAGGCAGCTAGACAGTTCATTAGATGGGTACCACCCTGAAGTCAGGAGGACCTGAGTTCAAATGTAACCTTAGACACTTAATTTTTCCTAATTGTGTTAATTTGGGCAAGTCCCTTAATCCCAATTACCTTGTGAAGAAAAAGAAAAGGAGAGAGAGGAGAGAGAAGAAAGAGAGAGATAGAGAGAAAGAAAGGGGAGAGAGGAGAGAGAGAGAAAGGGGAGAGAGAAGGAGAGAGAAAGAGAGAGAGAGAGAGAGAAGGAGAGAGAAACAGAGAGAAAGAGAGGAGAAGAAGAAGAAGAAGAAGAAGAAGAAGAAGAAGAAGAAGAAGAAGAAAGAAGAAGAAGAAGAAGAAGAAGAAGAAGAAGAAGAAGAAGAAGAAGAAGAAGAAGAAGAAGAAGAAGAGGAGGAGGAGGAGGAGGAGGAGGAGGGAGAGAAAGAGGAAGGGAGAGAGGAAGGGAGGGAGAAAAGAACAAACTATTCATCAAAGCCTTGTAATTTTTCTTCCATTTTTAGCACTTAAAAACTTTATTGGTAAAGTCCCTTTTTTCAAACAAAAATCCTTTGGCTATTATTTAATGAATAAACAGACTGATTCAAAGCTCTCAATATTTGCTTCTCTTTACAATTGCTTCTAGACTAATTTTACATTATTCCTATTTTTCCATTCAACATTAGGGCTAAACTAGAATACTTGTGGAACTCTATTATGGTGCTGCCCTCTCCTATGTTGTTATCTTTGCTCACATTGTTCCCCATGCCTGACATGGATTCTCTCTATCTGCCTTTCTTTCTAGGCCCCTTCAAATCCCCTTAGGTGAAATCTATCTTTCTTTTAATACCCAGCTCAGGTGCCAGTTTCCCCATGTAGTGATTTCTTTCTCCTCAAATCACAAGTTTCTTCATTTTTTTCTTTTCTTTCTCTTCTCCTTTTCTTCCCCTTCCTCTTCTTCATGACCCCATTTGAAGTTTTCTTGGCAAAGAAACTGGAATGATTTGCCATTTCCTTCTCCAGTTCATTTTATAGAAAAGGAAACTGATAAAGAAGTTTAAGTGACTTTCCCAGAGTCACATAACTGGTAAGTATCTGAGGTCAGATTTGATCTCAGGAATAAGAGTCTTCCTAACTCAAAGCCCAGAATTCTATTCACCTAACTGCCCCCTCACCTTTTAAAATACTCATCAGTTTCTTAAGGGTAGATATCTTGCTTTATTTCATCTTTGTATCTTTGAATCTAGCGCATAATTGACGCTCAAGGATTGCTGAATTTAATGCAATTGAAATAAAATGAAAGCAGTGAGCACATGAATATAAATCTTTTGGCATAGTAAGAGTCTTCCTCAGTTGCTACCTTTCAGTATCTATATTATAAAGAGGACAATTGCTTAAAATCTGATTGCAAGGGTTGCTGTGAGGGGAGATATGATTAATTTCACCTGGAGTCAACTTCTCTGGGCCCTTTTTCCAAGACACGGATTAATGAGACGTTAAGGTATTTGCTCCATGTGCCAAATGGCTCTTCCCCAATCCACCCTGTGATGACCCTCTCTTTTCTGAATATAGAAGCATCTGTCTGAATAGACTATTCCACTCTTCCCCTAGTCTCAGACCTGTCTGGTCAGACTGTTACATAGACACATGATCAAAGCCCTGGACATTTGCTTTGGCTCTATTTGTTTCCCTTCTCCCATCTCTCTCCCAAAACACCTTGGAAAGGTATGTTGGTGTTTACTCTGTGAAGGCCTGATCACTATATAAGAAGAAAAGCAAAATCTAGGCTAAGGAAAATTCTCCACTATGGCTAAATTACTCTTCTCTAGGAATGAAGCAATTAAGAAATTACATTAACAATTTCATAGGAACCTACCTCATTATCAGAGTAAATGTGAAAAGAATCACAGAATCTTAGGCTAGAAGGGACCTTAGAGAATATCTAACCCACTCACTTTGCAAATGAGGAAATGCTATCTTCAAACACATTTTTAGTGATTTTTAATACAAACTATTTGAAATCATGTAGAAATGTGTAAATATCAGGAATCAGAAAGACTTAGGATAAAAACCAACATGGACATGCTTTGTGGCTCTGTGTAAGAAACTTTGCCTCCCTGAGAATTTATTTCCCTTTCTGTATAATGGAAATTATTATTAAAAACATTATCATATATAATAATTATAATAATATTCTATATATCTATTCAATTATCTTATTTTAATATTATAATCTAAACTATTAGTAATTAATATTATTTCAATAGTACTTACCCTCTTTATGGGATTGTACTCAAGATCCAAAAAAATAACACATGAAAAGCACTTTGAAAACCTTAAATTGGCACATAAAATCTCTTAGCATTATTAATGCTATTATCACTAGTCAATCACTATTATTATTATCAGGCCTTAAACTAAGCAAAATTTTATTTAGAATTACAAGTCTGACATTTATTTTTTATGACTGAAAAGAGAAGTGATGAATATTACCTTAATTATTCCTAGTTACCCCTTCATAATTCTGTAGCTTTCCATACAGTTAGAATTCATGATGTTTCCATACATGCATATTTTTCTCATTCCCATTTTTCAATGATTTTATTGACATGTTCTGACATACTTCTTAATCTCTAAATTCCTTGAAGAAGCATCCTTATCTTGTCCTACTCTGATTCTACCTCATCTTGACTGTAGCTTTCTGCTCACAGTTGGTTTTCAAATAACGTGGTTAATCTTGACAGAGAGAGAGAGAGAGAGAGAGAGAGAGAGAGAGAGAGAGAGAGAGA
>JAJPUD010003234.1:182933-258158 GCA_023553655.1 Myrmecobius fasciatus | reverse complement strand
CTTTATCAGAACCATTAAATGTAAAGATGATTTCCCAATTTGATGCTTCCCTCCTAATCTTGTCTGCATTTGTTTTGTTTGTACAGAAACTTTTTAACTTAATATAATCAAAATTATCCATCTGGTGTTCAATTAGGAGTTCCAGGTCTTCTTTGGACATAAATTTATTCCATCTCCACGGGTCTGAGAGAAACTATATTACGTTCCTCTAACTTGCTTACAAAGTCCCTCTTTATGTTTGTATGTTTTCTTAACATCTCTTATGCTACTTTCACATAAATAATTGTTAATGTGATATGATCCAATATGGAAAATGCCTACTGCTTTTCCATTGCCCTTTAGGTTACCAGTGATACTCAGTCTTCTGAGAGCATGGTATTCTATGATTTCTAGTTTTATAACATCACTGGGGAAATTTGTTTTTTACGTCAGGGAGCAACTTTTGCTTATGGAAAAAGCTATACAGTTTAGCACCAAATTCTTAATTATTGTCTACCTGTAGTGGATAATCAAGATATGTAATGATGTCCATTTAGCTTCCTGTCATGGGACCAGTGTGCATTCTTCATTTATTTAATAGATGAAGAAACATTCTATGAATCTTAAAGTTGCTATAGAAATATCAAGGAATTGATACTATTAAGATGGTAGGAAACTGCACAAACATATTCCTACAACCTCACCAAGTTAAATTTGTCCTTTAAAGCCTTACATATAGATTTTTTTTGTTGTTCCTGAGACCTTTCCTGATCTCTCTGCACCCCCAAAAAAGCTGCTTTTTTTTGTACCTAATCATTGTAGTTTCTGTGTATTCATTCTCTTTCTCTCTCTCTCTCTCTCTCTCTCTCTCTCTCTCTCTCTTTTCTTTCCTTTTTTCTTTCCCTTCTCTTCAGATAAGGTATCATATCTTATCTGCAAGTGTTCTTTCCAAAGTAATATAAATTTTGACTTCTGAAATTTCACACGGTGTTTTGGGGGTTGCTAACTAAGTTTTTCTTTTTCTTAAGGACAGTGCCTTAAACCCAGATTACTCTGGCTCTTATTGATTAGCCAACAGTAGCTCCCAGCCCAAGCCCCACTTGGTCTTTGGGTCCTGATTGACTCTGACTGCAAATATCGACTTTTTTTGTTTTGGCCAGAAATCCTGAGGGTCGAATTCTCCCAGCTTGATTTTTTTGTTGTTGTTGTTGTTTTAGGGGAGAGGGGTGGGTGGGAGAGAAGGGAGAATGAAACTAGGTAAAAGAAGTCATTCCTTATTCCTTGCCCCATTTCTTACCTTAATCATTGATTGGGCTTTGCCTCAAATTGAGATCTGTTCAAGATCTTAGCTTAAAAAAAAAGGCCAAGGTCTTCCACTACATCCAGGACCATCTTCAGTCATCCTCATCTATATCTGTCTACCAGACACACATTCTAGTTTATTTCCTCTCCCACCCTACCACCTGCTTTGTGATTTTTTTTTAATTAATTAAAGCTTTTTATTTACAGAACATAAGAATGATTTTTCTACATTGACCTTTGCAGATTTTTTTTTTTGCTCCAAATTTTTCTCCTCCTTCCCCCAACCCCTAGATGATAGGTAGTTTAATACATGTTAAATATGTTAAATTATGTCATATCTAATATATATACATGTCTATAAAGTTGTCTTACTGCACAAGAAAAATCAGATCTAGAAAGGGGGGGGACACCTAAGAAGGAAAACAAAATGCAAGCAAATATTCACAGAAAGCATTAAAATGCTTTGTGGTCCACAGGCCTCTCTCTGGATGTATATGACTTTCTTCATTGCTGAACAATAGGAACTGGTTTAAATTACCTCATTGTTGAACTGCTTTGTGATTTTGAGCAGTTTAGTTAAATCATGAATAAGATTGCTTGCCCTGGCCACCATTTTCTCATATGTTGTCTCCCTCCTGGAGTGTAAGCTCCTTCAGGTCTGAGACAATCATGCATTTGTCCTCATCTCCAGTATTTAGCACATTGCTTAACACAACTTTAATGCTTTTCCTTTCTCTCAAAAATCCTTTTCAACTGTAACATTCTCTTTTTCAATGGTTTATTATTGCACTCATAAAACCAAAGAAATGAAGTCTTCCTGCTTCCTTTGAGGTCAAAGGAAAGTCTTGAAAAAGATATTCCATGAGTTCTCTTGCTGAGAGTGCCAGAAGGCATTTTTAGATATTAATACTTTCATGCTTTCTTTAGTGATTGTCAGATATTTAAACAGACATGTTATTGTCTCAGATTGAAGATAAGCTTCTTAGGGGCTACTTTACTTTTGTCTTTGTATCCCTAGCATCTATTGCTTGGCATGTAATCAATGATTAATAAATCAAGGATTATTGATTAACATAAGATCAAGGTCGTTTTCTTTTTATTTGATTTGACAAAATCTAACTTTTCACTAGTATATTAATCAATGGTATAAGTGGATAGAGGGCAGCTTTGACTTTAAAAACAGGAAGACATGGCTTCAAATTATGACTCTGACATATACCTACTACACTAGTCAAATCTAATACTATAATTTGCAAGAAGGTAATTTCCCCCTTGGGGTTCCTATATCACTGAAATTACAACCTTTATCCTTTGTCATTTGGCTCTAAAACATTCATTACCTACTTAAGTCTTGAAGATGAGAAATGGGAAGAATGTATGGTTGTATAATAGATACAGACAGTTTCACAAGAAGGGGACAATTAGTCCTTTAACCTGTTTTTTTCCTTTCCTCTGTGGGTAAGATTGCATGTATGTTCTTTGAATGTTTTTGGTGTCTTCTGCCAACTAGTGTGGTAACTAAAAATCTGTTTATCTTATAGAAAAAGTTTCCTGTAGTGCTGTAGAAAGTGATTGTTTTCAAGCAGTATTATCAGGCATGATTGGTGGTTTTCTTAGACCCTTAGCTGATTCTCTTTCTAGAGAATATTGTCCATCTCAAACTGTCATCAAAATAGAAATATTTATTAGATAGTAATCCAAAGGAAAAGAACAAATAATGTAAGCAAGCCCTAATGTCTTACTGTTGGTTAGGGGAAGGAGGACACAAATTCTTTTTGCTTTAAAATGAGAATATTTCTAGATTTATATTTTTTACAAGTATATTTTTATCAACTGATGCTTCTTTTTTAACTTAATATTTTGTTTTTCCCCCAACATGTAAAAACAAATTTAACATTCCTTTTTATTTCTTTAAATTTTGAGTTTGATAACATTTCCATGTTCTCTATTCATGTTTGCTTGCATTGTTTCCTTTCTCAGATTTTTTTTTCTTGTAGATACGATTTTTCTTGCACAACAATAAGTGTGGAAATATGTATACATATATTCGATTTGTCAAGTATTTTAACATGATTAATATGTAGTGGAGTTCCTGCCATCTAGGAGAGGGGTGGGGACTAGGGGGGGAAATTTTGTAACAAAGTTTTGCTGGGAACAATGTTGAAGAATTACCCATACATATGTTTTGCAAATAAAAAATTTTAATTTTAAAAAAATTGAGTTTGATTCTCTCCTTCCCCCCCCCCCAAGGAAGAAAGGCAATAGATTATACATGTGTATTTATGTAAAATGCATTTATATGTAAGCCTTCAAGTGAAAAATCACAGATTAAAAAAAAAAAAAAAAAGAAAGGTATCTTTGATATGCATTCAGGCTTTGCCAGTTCTTTTTCATGGAGATGGACAGCACCTTTCATCTTAAGTCCTACAGAATTGTCTTAGATCATATTGCTAAGAATAGCTAGTTATCAATTGTATTATTGCTGTTGCAGGGTACAATGTTCTCTTGGTTCTGCTCATTTCACTTTGCATTAGTTCATAAGTATTTATGTTTTTTCTGAAAGTATCTTGCTCATCAGTTTCTTAAAGCACAATAATATTCCATCACAATCGTATACAACAACTTGTTTAGCCTTTCCCCAATTGATGGACATCTTGATTTCCAATTCTTTGCCATTACTAAGAGTTGCTGTACCTCTTTTTTACACATAGGTTCTTTTCTTTTTTGTTTTTTATCTCTTTGGGATATAGACTTGGTAGTGATATTGCTTGGTCAAATGTTATGCATGGTTTTAAAGCCCTTTGGGCATAGTTACAAATTGTTCTCCAGGGTCATTGAATTATTGTATAACTTCATCAATAGTACATTGGTATTTTAATTCTCCCACATCCCCTCCAACATTTGTCATTTTTCTCTTCAGTCATGAGAGCCAATCTGACAGGTGTGAGGCAGTAGTTCAGAGTCGTTTTAATTTACATTTCTCATCAGTAGTGATTTAGAACATTTTTAAATATGACTATAGATAACTTTGATTATTTTGTCTGAAAACTGCCTGTTGCTATCCTCTAACCATCTACCTATGGCTCTTATTTCTATAAATTTAAATCAGTTCATGTTTCTATAGGTTTTTGTCAAATTCAGTATGAATTTTTTTCATAATGATTATCAACTACTTATTTCCCTCCCATCTTATTTTCCCTGTTTATCCTATTCTTTTCTCTCCTTTTACTCTGTCCATTCTCAAGTGTTTTGCTTCTGATTTTTGCCTCTCCCAAACTGCCTTTTCTTCTATCAACTCCTCACATCCTTATCTCCTTTCCTTCCTACTTTCCTATTTGGTAAGATATTTCTATACCTAACTGAGTGGATATGTTATTCCCTCTCTGAGCCAACTCCAAGGAGAGTAAGGTTCATGTGATCCTCTCCCTGCTTTCTCCATTTTCCCCTCCAGTATAAAATCTTTTTTAGCCTCTTTTATGCCAGATAATTTATCCCATTCTACCTCTCCCTTTCCCCCTTTTCCAGTGCATTTTCTCATCTCTTAAATTTTATTTTTTTAAATAATCAAACTATTGCATTCAACTCAAACATCTGCTTTCTATGGGTATTCATTTTAACTGCTCTAATAATGAGTTTTTAGATATCATTTTCCTCATGTAGGAATATAAGTAGTTTAATCTTATATAATTCCTTATGATTTCTTTCTTATTTACCTTTTTATACATCTTGTATTTGAAAGTCACATTTTCTATTCAGCTCTAGTTTTTTCATCAGGAATGTTTGAAAGTTTTCTATTTCAATGAACATTTGGGTTTTTCCCCCTTAGGAATTATACTTAGTTTTGCTGGGTTGGTGATTCTTGGTTCTAATTCTCTCTCTTGCCCTCTGGAATATCATATTCCAAGTCCTCTGATCCCTTTAATTTAGGAGCTGCTAAATCCTGTTATCCTGACTGTGCCTCAATGATATTTGAATTGTTTCTTTTTGACTGTTTACAGTATTTTCTCCTTGATCTGGAAGGTCTGAAATTTAGCTATAATGTTCCTGGGTGTTTTTTCATTTTGGGGGATCGCTTTCAGAAGGTGATCAGTGGGTTCTTTCAATTTCTATTTTACCTTCTGGTTTTAGACTATCAGGGAGGTTTTCTTTAATAATTTCTAGAAAAATGAGCTCCAGGTTCTCTTCTTTTTTTTTTTTTTTTAATCATGGCTTTCAAGTATAATTCTTCAGTTCTCCTGGATCAGTTTTTTGTTTTTTGTTTTTTTTATTAAAGCTTTTTATTTGTATAACATATGTATGGGTAGTTCCCCAACGTTGATCTTTACAAAGCTTTCCATTACAAATTTTACCCCCAGTCCCCTCCCCTCCCCTAGATGGCAGGAAGTCCACTACATGTTAATAATGTTGAAATGCTTGAAGTTATGCAAGAAAAATCCTATCTACAAGAAAAAAAAAAAAAAGAATCAGAGAAAAGCAACACAATGCAAGCAAATGTCAATAGAGATCATGAAAATGTTATGTTGTGGTCCATATTTCATATCCCTCTCTCTGGGTGTATATGGTTTTCTTCAGTGAACAATTGGAACTGGTTTGAGACAATTCTTTGTTGCAGAGAGCCATGTCCATCAGAATTGATCATCATGTAATACTGTTGTTGCTGTGTATGATCTCCTGGTTCTGCTCGTTTCACTCAGCATCAGTTCATGCAAGTCTCTCCAGGCCTCTCTGAAATCGTCCTGCTGGTCGTTTCTTACAGAGCAATAATATTCCGTAACATTCATATACCATAATTTATTCAGCCACTCTCCAATTGATGGGCATCCCTTCAGTTTCCAGTTTCTAGCCACTACAAAAGGGGCTGCCACAAACATTCTTGCACACGTGGGGCCCTTTCCCTCCTCTAAGATCTCTTTGGGATATAGGCCCAGTAGAAACACTGCTAGGTCAAAGGGTATGCACAGTTTGACAACTTTTTGAGCATAGCTCCAAATTGCTCTCCAGAATGGCTGGATCTGTTCACAGTTGCACCAACAATGTATTAGTGTTTCCTGGATCAGTTTTTAAGGTTAGTTATTTTTCTGGTGAGATTTCATTTTTTTTTTCCCCATTCTTTTGGTTTTTTATTTTTTCTTGATTTCTTACAAAATCATTGGCTTGTTTGCCAAATTCTAATTTAAAAAATGTTCTTCAGTAAACTTTTGTACCTCCTTGTGTATTTGACTGGTTTTTTTTTGTTGTTGTTGTTGTTTTGTTTTGTCTCCTTTTCCAATATATTGATTCATTTTTTCATGATTTTCTTGCATGTTTCTCTTTGATTTTTCCTCTTCCTCTTACATGATTTTCAAAATTCTTTTTTTGATTTCTTCCATTACCTGAGACCAATTAATATCTTTTCTTGGAGGCTTTGAATCTAGGAGCTTTGATATCTTCTTTTGAGTGTGTTTTGATCTTCCTTGTCACCATATTAACTTTCTATAGTCAGCATCTTTTTCTGTTGTTTGCTTATTTTTCCAGCCTATTAACTTGTCTAAGGTAGGGTTCTGCTTTTTAGGTGAAGGTTGCAGTGTCCCTAATTTCAGGGCTTTTGTGTAGCTGATTTCATAGATACTATAGGGATTTGTAAGTTTTCAGTTCTTTCATGGTGATATGATCTAAGGAGAATTGTTAATTACTCTTTTGACATGTGCTTTGGTCTGAGTGACCAAAAGCTCTTTTTTCTGTCCAGGAACTGTGACAAGAGTCCCTACCCCCTCCCCTTTCCATGTTCTTCCGGGCAGTTGATCTCAGCTCCCTTACCATTTATGGGTTAAGATCTCTGGAAGCCATTACCATTGTTGCTTGGGTCTGTGCTGACATGACTGTGCTCCAGTCTTGCACTGGTGCAACCGACCTTTTCTGCTGACTTTCTAAGTTGTTTTGAGCTGGAATATTGTTTACTCAGTCTTTTTATGGGTTTTGCTATAATTGTTTTGTGTATTATTTAAAGATATTCGGAGGTTTGGGGGAAGAAAGTCATATTTGGGAGAACGGGGGAAAGTTGCCTGATAATATAGTATCTTTACTCTGAAAATCATAATGCAAATAAATTTAAAATTATGATAGTGGTGTCCCAACCCTTTTTCTATTTCGTCCTCCCATTCCTAGCCACCACTAGATCAAAAATAGAGCACATTGGGAGAGTGGTAGTATGTGCATGTGTGTGTTTGTTTATACATATGTGTGTTATAGCCAATTATCCTAAGTAGTCTAGGGTTTGTTTCTTGCTGTTTTGTTTGTTTTGTTTTTAGGTTCTGGCCTTTATTCCCCCAGATCTTTTTGCTGGATCTTCAGGGTTGCAACCAATTAGTTTTGTGATGTAGTTCTTCAGTGGGCCTTTAGTGGTTACTATTAACTACTCTAGAATTGTCTCTGTTTTCCCACCAATCCCATCTCGTTTGAGTTGCTATCATCTTAATAAAGTCCTTATCACCCCTTGTCCAAACCATTGTAATTGTTTTCTAATTAGTCACCTTCACTACAGTGTTTACCTTCATCCTTCCATCTGTCAGTCTATTAAAGCACAGGTTGACCATATTACCTATTTTACAGTCTTAAGTAGCTCCCTATTACCTCTAGGATAAAATACTAGCTCCTTTGTGTGACATTTAGATCCCTTTGTCATCCAGCTTCAACCTAACTTCTTTCTAGCCTTCTTTCTTTTATGTGATTTATTACCTGTATGCACACACACACGCACACATATACACAACAGTTATCTTTTTTTTGTTTGTTTTGTTTTGTTTTTTGTTTTCCTATCACTTTCATTTGTTTGGGCATCTTCTGGTTGGTCAGACTTCATTTCTAGCCTGACTCAAACTTGTCACTTAATAGTTCCCTGGCCATCTTCATCATACTGCTTTGGTTATCCCACCTCTTACTTAATCTCTGGGAATAATAATCAAATCAATATTTATCATTGCTTGAAAGCATATTAATCATTATTGTGATTTCCCTGATCAAAATATTACTCCTTGGTCACCATCTTTTTTGTGTTCTCTTATTAGGATGTAAGTTCCTTGAAGGAAAGGACCAAGTTGCTTGTTTTATTTTGTATCCTTGACACTTAAGAATTCTGATACATAGTAAGCTTTTAGTAATTAAAAATTCACACATGTGTAATATGTTTACATGTGTAGTAGAATATAAACTTGTTTGGGGCAGGGACTGTCTCACTTTCTCTTTATATTCCTAGTATGTTATACATAGTATATGCTTAATAAATAGATGTTCGATTGATTTGAACTTTTTAGCTCAAATTATTTTAGCTAGTTATTCTACCTCTAACATATCTAACCAGAAGTTATGAAATATTTTAATGCCCATCAGATTCATAATAGATAGCTTCTCTAGTATGAAGAAATGGGATTAGGTAGTACATATTTCCAAAGTGTGTATTAGGGGATTAGTGATATTTTAATTCATGACATTATTATTAGCGATAGTTAATTGTGTAAATATTGATTTCAGATATTAACTTTAAAACTCTGATTTTTCAGGAAGGTGTTTTGTTAAAATTCCTGTGGAAACAAAATATAATTTCATAAGGAGATAATGGGTAAGTTTTATAAAGATAATGGAGTTTTTAAACTCATAATGATAACTCATAGTAATTAATATTTATGTAGTACTTCAAGTTTTACAAAGCATGAGTATAATCCTTTTTTTTTTTCAAATTTTTTAAAGTAAATGAAGTCAAGGAATAGTGAACAGAATAATAGCAAAACAAAAAAATACTTTTTGAAAGGAGAATTAGCATTTGTTTTTATTTTGTTTTGGTATTTATAATCTAGATGAGGTACATAATATTTTTGAGGACTTTTACAACACCCTATTGGAAAAATATTGACATTTTTCCTAAATTTATTTGCTCAAGTTTTTGAAGCAATTTGCTTAAAAATAAATGGAAATTCTTATTTTTACTTTGGAGGGAAAAATTAATGGAAGTTCTATTTTTCAGATATGTCTAAATTTGAGTAAGGGCTACTGTTAAAAGTGTAGAAGTAATTCATTTGTAGTTAAGCATTTTTTTTTTTTTAATTCTAGCTCTTAAAATACTGACCTGAATTAGTATTAGCATGGTTGAACAAGGATGTTTGTTTCACTTTACTATATAGCTACACCTTTTTTTTTTAAATTTTTTTATTAATACTTTTTATTTGCAAAACATATGTATGGGTAATTCCTAAACATTAACCCTTACAAAGCTTTCTGTTACAGATTTTCCCCCCTACTCCCCACCCCTCCCCTAGATGGCAGGATATGCACTACATGATAATTATGTTAGAATACTTAAGAAATCGAATATATGTATAGTTATTGCATCATTTTTTTGTGCAGGAGAAATCGTATCTACAAGAAAGAATAATCCGATAAAGGAAATACAATGCAAGCAAACCTCAATAGAGACCATGAAAATGTTATATTGTGGTCCACATTTCACATCCTACACCTTTTTTTTTTTAAAAAAACAAAAAAACAAAACTTAAGGTTCTTAGTGTTTATCCTTCCATGAATTTTACACACTTTTTAAGGCTTATTCTACATTGTGGAAAGAGTATCTTCATCTTATGGTGTTCTTCCAGTTCTGATGTTCTTTGAGTCTAAGTTTTGGGGCTAACCCATGACTTTAAACACTTTTCTTTCAAAGCATTTTTAGCTCTAGAAATAAAACCACTACAGTAATCACTTCTTAATTCAGAATTGCTACATAACTGAACACTTTTCCCTTAAACTAAAATTTATATCCTCTAAACTTAATCATGAAATAATTAAAATGATTAATAGTAATTTTATCATTTTTTCCTTCCAGTTTAGAACTAAGTTTTTCTACAAGTTTAATTAAATGAAGAGAAATTTAACTCTACATTATAACAAAATACATTTGTACTGGAATAAGTTTCACAAATTTGTATTTTACACATTTAAAATTAAATGTGCCAAGGATTTACTTTCTTTTATTTTCTTTTTCTGTCCAGAACTATGATTTCATTAGTGTAATTCCTAGTGATTAAACTTCCTCTACTAGTGCAGATAAACAACTGTGATTCAGCTCAAAGTTTGAAAAAAGTTTTGAGGCACTGAGGGGTTAAAAAAGACTTTTTCAGATCACACAGCCAGTATCTGAAGTAGACTTGAACTTTGATATTCTTAAGTTCAAGACTGACCATCTATTATATTTCACTGCCTCTTCTTTAGGATTAAATGATCTTATATAAATTATTTCTTTGTGATTTTTCCTTTTTGTAAAATCACAAAAATAGTGATATGCTCTATAAGGGTAAGTGTGATAATGTAAAGACAAAAAAGATTTGAAGTCAAAGACTTATTACTTTAAGCAAATAACTTTCTTTTGGCCTTTTCCCCTCGTCTTTAAAATGAGGGAGCAGTCTAAATTATTTTTCTAATTTCAAATCTGTGATTCAAATATGGTAGGGATAATTTTTTGGGCTCAGGGATTAAATCTGTAAGTAGTATGGAAAAAATGCCAATTAATAAAACTTTGATTTTTTTTTTTTTAAGGATCCCTGCTCTACTTTCATAAATGCCACCGTGGAGTATCAAACTTCTATGATAGGCTTTAGCAGGAATAAAATTATACCAATCTAGTGCTATCTAACATTTGTGATTAAACATTTGCCTGGTGTTTTTCTAGAACATGCTTCTGAATTTTCTAAGTTGTATCTATAATATCTTGAATTAAAGTACAAATAATATTCTGTGATGGTTCATTTTGAAGTTATCATATTTCAGTCATTAAAATGCCAACGGCAAACTTGTTAAGAGTCTAATAACATGTGTGACTTAAAAGTAAATAATCAAGAATGTTAACTTTTTTTCAGAGAATTTTGACTTTTGTGGAAATCTCCCCAAAAAAACTTAATATTGTTTATAAGGTATTAGTTTGTTTTAATGAGTTTGCTTTTGAAATCCTAAGTTCATTTCATTAACAGACTTTGTAAAAAGAAGTGGCTTAAGTAGAACATCTTTTTTTTTTTTAATAAAAGATATTACTATCCCATTATAAATTTGTAGATAGATTTTCCTGTAAGAATTTTTTTTTGGTGAAGTCTCTAGAGCTGTCCAGACATTATGCCCCAAATTTTAAAGTCTTAATATTTTTCAAATGTTAATGAATAAAATGACATTTCTATTTCATGACTGTAGTTATAAAGATATTTTAACATTGGTTTTATTTTAGATGGAGAAGAGAAAACATATGGTGGGTGTGAGGGCCCAGATGCCATGTATGTGAAGTTGATATCTTCTGATGGTCATGAATTTATTGTTAAAAGGGAGCATGCTTTAACATCAGGAACAATAAAAGCCATGTTAAGTGGCCCAGGTACGTATAGAAATATATATTAGCCCTTGATTTTTTTTTTTTTTTTTTAGTGTTGACAGAAGTATGGTGCATATTTGTTTTTAAATACTGATGGGGGATTTTGAGTGTGTTCTACCATCAGTATGAATTCTTGGTTTTTTTTTTTGGGGGGGGGTCTAAAAAAGAAAAGCCCAATGTAAGTTGCTTGAGGTATTTAAAGAAAATTATTGTTTTTATGCAGATCCTCAGGTAGAGACAAATGTTTACTGTGAAATTAATTCATTAAGCATTAATGTGCTTATATATGCAAGATGTTATATGCTATTGTGGATACAAAAGCAAGATTCAAATGGTTCTTGCCTTCTAGGAATTTATTTTCTGCAGGTGGTAGGACTAGAGAATACAACTTAAACTGAGATAACTATAAAGTATATAAAATATTTTTGGGTAATTGACAAAGCCCAACTAATTGAGTGAATTAGCAAATACCTAATTAGGAAGTAGACCTTGAACTGAGTCTTGAAGAGAGCTTGGTTATTAGAGGTAAAAAGAGAATTCTAGGCATAAGAAAAAGCTTGTGTAAAAGCAGAAGCTGGATAGTCAGATCCAAAGATTAACAAATAGGTTGCTTTGGCTATAGTACTGATCAGATTTGGAGAATTAAGAAGCAGTTGCTGCAAAGTCAATAGACTTTATTTGTTTGTTTGTTTGTTTATTTGGGGGGAGGACGAAAATAGTACTTTCCTTCAAGGAACTTGCCATATAATGGAGAAAACATGCAACTATTTGTAAACCAGATAAATACAGGATAAATTAAAGATCATCTCAGAGAAAAGTCACTAGCATTAATGGGGTGAGGGGGAACAACCGAAAAAATGCTTTTTGCAGAAGGTGGGATTTTGAGAGGCCAAGAGATAGAGGTGAAATGGGAGAGCATTCCAGGAATCAGAGAGAGCAAATAAAAATACAGAGTTGAGAGGAATATCACTTATTTTGTGGAGGAGAATAAGTTATAAGCTTAGTAATGAACCTTATGAGGGACCTTAAAAGCTAAACAGGATTTCATATTTGAATCTGGAGGTAATAGAACTATTAGAGGAAAAAAAGTGACATGGTCAAACTTGTATCTTAGTAAGATAGATCACTTTGATAACTTAGAGGTTGGACTGAAGTGGGGAGAAATTTAAGTCAAGGAACCCACTCAGCAGTTGGACTATTAGAATAGTCCAGTATGAGCTAGAGGGTGGAGGCTGGTGACAAGAGGAGGAGGGTATAAATGAAAGTGTGAAGTAGAATTGACAGTACTTGACAACAGCTTGGATATAGGATATGAAAGATTGTGAAATAGAGTATGATACTTAGTTGCTAATTTGCATGATTAGGACAATAGTGTGGCCCTTAGTAATAATAGAAATATTAAGAAGGGAGGATTGAAGGAAGAGATGAATCCAATTTTAGATGTGATGGTGACCAGGAACCAGTATCTTCAGATGTCATCCTGGGAAGTAAACCTTGGTAGGGTACATCCTGGCAGTCAGTTCTAAGCTATTACAACCATAGCTGCTGAAGACACAGAAAAGAGTTTTTGCCACCAAAATTCTTAGCACTGAAATATGATTTTTGTTTTTAATCAACAAAAAGGACATTGAAGAAGAGATTAATATTTGAAACCTCCCATATGTCTCCTGCACATGAGCTCCTTGAGACTAGGAACTATCTTACTTTTCTGCCTGTATCCCACATAAGTATTTATTAAATGCTATATTCACTTATTCTGCAGGATTAACTGCAGTAGGCAGTTGGATGTGAGATTAGAGATCAGGAAAAAAAAATTAGACTGGATAAGGAGTAAAATTTAAATCATAAGTATTGAGATGATAATGCAATCCATGGGAACTAATTAGTTTATCAAGTGAAGAAATATAGAAAGAAAAGTGGTCTCAGGCCAGACAGAGTCTTAGTGAACACAAAGAATGAGGATTAAGAAAAGATCATGAGACTTGACAATCAAGATCATTGGTAACTTTAGAGAGAGTTTCTCCTCCAAACTAGGAAAAATAATTATAGAAAGATAAACTAAAACAAGTTTGTAAAGGACATTTAAATACCAAGCAATACAATTTATATTTTATCCTATTTATAATAGGAAACAACTGAAGTTTCTTTGAAGTAGAAGGGTGACAGCTCAATCTGTGCTTGAGGAATACACATTTGATAACTGTATACAAAGTAGATTAAAGAAAGACTTGAGGTTGAGATATCATTTAGGACACTGCCATGTTGGAAAAAGTAATGAGGGTAGGGTAGCTAGATGGCGCAGTGGATAGAGCACCAACCCTGAAGTTAGGAGGACCTGAGTCCAAATCCAGCTTCAGATACTTAACACTCACTAGCTGTGTGACCCTGGCCAAGTCACTTAACCCCAGTTGGGCATCCACCTACCTCTACCCTCCTGCTCTCCCTCTTCCCCCTTGCTCCCCCCCACACACACAGAAAGAAAGAATCGAAGGCTTTAAGTAGTATGGTGGGGTTGTAAGTGAAGAAAAGGGAATAAACGTAAGAAAAGTTTGGGAGATAGAAGTAAGACTGGCCACTGATTAGATATGAGAAGTATGAAAAGGTAGATAACCTTAGGATGACTCTGAACATAGACCTGAGTGGTGATACTCTAGACAGAAATAGGGAAATTATGCAAAGAGGTGGATTTAGAAGGAAACTGATAAGTTGTAGATAATGTTGAGTTTGAAATGCTTGTAGGGCATCCAAGTAGATGTGTGGTGATTCAGGCAGCTCAGGAGAGATATGAGGGATTGATATTTTATGTAGGCTGGAGAGTCATCTTTAGAGAAATGATAGTTAGAACCATAGGAAATAAGAAATAGGGGGAGGAAAAACTCCTAGTGGAGGCAGCTAGGTAATATAGTGCATAGAGTACTGGGCCTAGAGTCAGGAAGTTCAAATTCAGCCTCAGACACTTCAAATGCACATAGTTGAGAGATGACTCTCAGATACAAGGAACAAAAAGATTAGTGTGCTCCTAAACAAGAGATTTAACCTCTGTTTGCCTTAGTTTCCTCATCTGTAAAAGGAGTTTAAAAACACCAACCTTACAAGGTTATGAGGATCAATAAGAATTTTTTTTAATCTTTACACAGTGTCTGGCACATAGTAGGCACTATAGAAAAGATTTTTACCTTTTCCCTTAATACTGAGCTCTCTAAGGATACAAGATGTCATCATCAAGCATTTACTTTGTACTAGGGATAAAAAGAAAAACATTTCCATTGTGAATTGCCTTTGATCCCATTTGTATGCAAAACTATAAAACAATATTTGCTGACTAGCTTCATTCCAAGTTTATTATGTAATTTCAAAAGATCCCACGGTACTGCTAGTCACCTCCCTAATTGATTCACTATCCTACTTAACACTGACTTTCAAACTCCCATGACATTCCTTCTTCCTTTATTCTCTCAGGTGAGGTTCTTGCTTCCTACCTTACCTAAAAAAGTAAGGCCATTCACCAAGTTTGATCTTTCTCTTCTTCATCTCCTATCACTGAATTGAGTCTTATCTATTCCTTCATCCATCAGACACAAAAAAGTCATCCTTATGCTAAAGCAAACTCCTCTGTAGCGTACTCTTCATCCTATTCCATCCATTTCATTGCCAGTGGATTGCCTCTGAATCATACCCACTCTCTCGCCAATCTTCTCTCCCTATCTCTATTGGCTTTCCTGCTCTTAGAAACTCAAACATGCCAGTCACCCATTTATTGAGCATTTATTGTATGCCAATCTTTTGGGGGATGCAAAGAAACGCAAAACCTGTGCCTGACTCTCAAAGAATTCACATTCTAATGGGAAATGTCTTTATCCTTAAAAACTTCATTTGTTCCATCTTTCCCTGCTAGCTATTATTCTTTATTCTTTTCATGGCTAAACTTCTTGAGAAAGCCATCTAGAATAGATGCTTCACCTTCCTCTTCTTCTCTTCTAAACATTCTTCACTTAAGCTTCTAGTCTTATAGTTCATCTGAAACTGATCTCTCTAAAGCTAATCTTTTTATTGCAAAATCTGTGACCTTTCCTCAGTCCTCATCTTTCTTGACCTCTGTGGTAAATACTTTTTATTACCCTTTTCTCCTTGGTACTTTCTTTTCCCTAGGTATTTTTAATATTATTCTCTCCTGGTTCTTTTCTTTCCTTTTGGACCCTCCTCCTTCTTGGTTTCCTTTGTTAGATCTTCATCTTGAACCCATCTGCTGTCTGAGTATCTTTCTCTCACACTCCCAGACACTGACCCACACCCTGTTCTCCCTATGTGCAAATTTCACAATTGTATTCTCTTAAAGTTTTGATAACAGTGTTTTCTCATACCTGTTTTACTACTCCTTTGTCTCCTTTCCTGGATCTTCCTCTAGGTCCTGACCACTAACTTTGGGTGTCCCCCAAGGTTCTGGCCTAAATTCTCTTCTTCTGTATGATTTTGCTTGACAGTCTCTTCAGTTCCCATGGATTCAGTTATCTCAATCTACCTAACCTTACCTCCAATTTCACATCATTCACCTATTAGACATCTTATACTGGATGTCTGGTAAACATGTAAAATATATGATGTCCCAAACAGGATTTACTTTTTTTATTCTTCCCCAAGCCCTCCCTTTACCTGAACTTAAATGATTTACCTGAACTTTATGGTCAAGAAGACCACCATCATCCCTGTCTCCCAGGCTTATAACTTTATTGGTATCCTTCATTTCTCACTCACATTCAACATATCAGGTTTTCAAGTCTCATTGTTTGCATCTTCACAACGTTTCTTGTTTATTTCCACTTCTCTCCACTTATAGCCATCACCTTGATGGAAACCATCATCACCTCATACTTTGCACAGTTGTAGCCTTTTGATTGGTCTCCTTGCCTCATGTTTTCTCCCCATTGCAGTTTCTCTTCAGAAGAAGAAGGGGATTCTCTCTGAGACATGGGTGAAAGAGAATACTGAGGGAGAAGACATTTGAGTGATTTGAGATGAGGAAGGGGAAGAAGGAAGCTCTCAGGAAATGGCTCTGGGTTTTTTGTTTTTCTTATTAAATATAGGACAAGGTTCTCAGCTGAAAGGAAAGAATGGGAGAAGGTTCCATGAGACTGGAAGAGATGTGAAGGTTTGGAATAGCCACTTTGAGTGAGATAGTTCATCAATTAGGGAAATATAAAAGTATTACTTCTCTGCAATTTGAGACATAACAAACTTTTAGTGATTCTAATCAATACTTTTAAGACTTAATTGAGAAGTTCAGCAGGGCATGAATTAGAAACAGAGACAATATATGATGAGAATACTCCAGTGTTGAAACTTGGTGTGATCAGCAATAGGACAAGTGGACATGGAATGTAAAGTCAAACTGACTCACCAAGGGGTCAAGATAGGGAAGGGAAGGTCATTGATGACCTGGAAAAGAAATGATAGGAGAAGGGATTTGGGGGTCATGAAAGTATGAAGAAATAAGGTATTAAGTCATAAAACAGGAAAAGATATAAGATGATAGATAAAGGAATTTTGGAGTCTATGAACATGGAAGTAGAACACATGGCAAGATCAAGGGTATCACCGGGTATACTGAGGTACAGAGGAAAAACAGGTCATGGAAAATCAGATTGAGAAACTAGGAACTTAGATTGAGTCCTAGTATGAAGGCAAGAATTGGAATGGAAAGAAACTATGACCTTGGCACTAAACTCAGTGAAAAAGTATGACAGATCTAAAGATTTGTGGATTAGTTATTACAACTTGATTAGGTGATAAATTTCTTTTGAATATGGAAAGGTTGCTACAAGAAAGAAAATCTGGAAGTAGCCATGGGAAGCATCAAGAATGTCAACTTTTCCCTCTTCTATCCAAGATGATCTTCAAGTTGGTGGTCTATGTGTGATCTGAAAAGGGTGGTTGATGATATCATATGGTCAAAAAGGAGCCTAAATATGTAAAGAGCAAGATAGTAGTAAAGGAAAAAGTTTAAGATGTATGTAAGTTTAAGTGGAGTTAACTTTACCTAATCCTTTCACTGTATTCTCTAAGTAAAGTTGGAGATATTTAGGAGGCAAGGTTAAGAGGGATGGAAGTAAGACAGTTGAGTTTAGGGTGGGGAAAGGGGTTTGTAAAAGGGTTCAGAATTACAGGATTAGGATAGCTTAATTTGAATAGGATCGTCTGTGTGTCTAATAGTTAATTGTTGAAGACCCAAGTTCAAATTTTTTCAGATATTTGCCACTTGTGGTACCCTAGGAAATGACTTAACTTCTCTCAATCTGTTTCCCCCTTTGTAAAATGGGGATAATAATAGTATAATAGTATCCACTTTCTAGGGTGGTTGTAAGGACCAAGTGGAAAGTATTTTGCAAACCTTTTGTTACTTAGGCATTTTCAATCATGCCCAACTCTTCGGGACCCATTTAGGGACTTTCTCAGCAGAGACATTGTAGTGGTTTGCCATTTCTTTTTCCATTCTCATTTTACAGTTGAGGAAAGTAAGGCAAACTGAGTTAAGTGACTTGCCAGGGTCACACAGCTAGTAAATGTCTGAGGTCAGATTTAAACTCAAGATGAGTCTTCCTGACTCCAACCCAGGCATTCTATCCACTGCCCTTAAAGCACTTTAATGTAGATCTCTTTATACATAAACCTGACTTTATAGCTTAGAGCAAGTACCTTGCGGAGAATAATTTGATTATGGTAAAAGGATGATGCACTCTGGCATCAGAATATCCCTACTCAACTCCTTAAATCATAAGATAGTAAAATTTTTCTTCAGGAATTATGCTCTTAGTACATGAATAACTCTATATAAAATTATCTTCTCCAAACACGTAGACTTGTTTATTTCTTTGTAAAATCTTGCTGCTTGTAACCTAAATCTCTTCTTGGAATAAGTTGAGTCAAGATTAAGAATTTTAAGGAAATGTTTTATAGTGAGTTAACCAAAGTTTACTTCAGGACTTGAAGGGTCTGGTTTCACTAGTTTGGAAAATCCCTTCACTAACAGACCTTATAAATTGAACTTTGTAAGTTATTGTGGCCAAAAAATTCAGCTGGCCAGTCTGCTTTTGACTTTCTAAACATTGTTTGTTTGTTTTTTTAAGAATTGCCTATCACCAGACCCATAGAGAATTGGCTACAATTAACAACATAATTTCATGTCTTAAAACAGAGGATGTTCTAAGATTATTGTAGTATTTTAGCCAAGCAGAGTTAAATACCATATTGTTTGCTTAGCCTTGCTATCCATAAATTGAACAAGACGACGATATAGTGATTGTAGCATACTCTCAAAGATGCAAATAGTAACATCTCCATTGATTTCTCCAAAAAAGTCTACATGCTTCCAATAATGAGTATAAAAGAACTTACAGCATAATTCTGAAAACATCTGTGAGAAATTGAAGTGTTTAAGCGAAAATTTACTCAGAAAAAGAGAAGGCTGATGGATGAATTTGAAGTAGATTTTATATTTCACATAAAAAGTACATTGAACAATTTGTAAGGGTAGGTCACTAAGAATAAGTTCTTGAACTAGACTACTAAAGAAAGTTTTAGAATTTCATTCCCTAAAAAGAGCTTTAAAAAATGGCTTTTTATGACCAACTACCTGTCAATTAGTTTATAAGAATAGGATACAGTTATGAGACTACAAAAAAAATCTTCGAATCTAGCTTCCTACTTAAGATAAGGAAGCTGAAGCCCAGAGAGGTTAAATGTCCTGCTCTACCAACGCTTAGATGTTAACTCAGGCCTCCTGACTCCCAAACCTAATATTCTTTATACTCAACCATCTTGTCAAATCTTCTCATTCTGTTACACGAACATGGAAGAATATTTTATCTCCTTGGCCTTGTTCACCTTTCTCTAATTTGAATTATGTGAATGCTTTAGTTTGATGTTGGCTAGTTCTAGGTCTTAACTATATACTTTTGTTTTGCAGGTCAGTTTGCTGAAAATGAAACCAATGAGGTTAATTTTAGAGAAATTCCATCACATGTGCTATCAAAAGTATGCATGTATTTTACCTACAAGGTTCGCTACACTAACAGCTCTACAGAGATTCCTGAATTTCCAATTGCACCTGAAATTGCACTGGAATTGCTGATGGCTGCGAACTTCCTAGATTGTTAAATAAAATAAATTATAATAAACTGTTAACTTTTTCAGTATTTAATACCTGTAGTTCAGTTAGTAACTTTTTTCATATAGCATGTTGTGTGGGGGTGTGGTTGTGGGGGGGTGGTTGAGAACTATAAAGTTCATTGCAAAAGCAGATACGTTCAGTCCTTTCTTTTGCATAGCAATCAGAGTTGAAATTTGTTTTGCCACTTAAATAAAATGACATTTTCACTAAATGAGAAATAAACAAGTATGCCAGTTAGTAGATGGCTATGCCTTATCCTTTAGATGTGGTTTTTAAGTATTAGAACAATGATTATAAGTACTGAAATTTAGGCAAATTCTACAGGTTTATACTGGCTTAAGTATTTAGGAGGTTTTTTTGTTTTTGTTTTTTGGACAGGTCAGGTTAATTTGAACTTGTCATATCATAGTTATCTAAGCATGATTAATTATGCAACTATTTTGCATTGTGAACTTGTGTTTATAAACATGGCTCAGCCAAAACATTAATTTTTTAAATAACTCTTGAATACATAAGAATTGATCTTGTGTCTTTTGATAAATTGCAGTCATGTTAGCATATTAGTGTATCTATCTGCGTATCTGTTTTTGTCATACATCTTAAGTGGTACTTTTCTTTTAAACCATTATGGAAAGATTGTTAGATATAGCTTTTGCAATAGTGAATTTTTAAGAACTTTAGCCAAGTTATCAATAAGTAACCACAGTACTAGATAGCTTTGGCTCTGAAAATTTAGGGATAGTCATACGATATCCTTTTTGAACAATCCAAAGTACTGTACTTAATCATCTAGCTAAGAAAGATTCCTTTGCAATTTGCTTTTCACTTACTACATTAAAAAAGAATCATTAAGCAAATGTATTAAAATGAGATCATGGCGAAATTCAGCCTCCACAGCCCTGTACTCCCAACCCCCTCCAAAAAAATGAGAATTAAAAATAAATAATCATCTTTGTGGGACTCGTGAAATTTATGGTAAAAGCCTAGCATAAAGCGCCTTAATGGTTTATGGGGTCAGTTTTGTTGATGGTCAAATGTCTTTGTATGTAGTGGTTATATAGAGTATTGCTGCTATTAAGGAACAAAGCCCATACATAACAAGAATAATGACTATACCAGTGTAATTAGGCTCACTCTTGATGAAAATATACGTTACTTTAACCTTTAGTATTATAAAGGACAAATTTAAAACTTCAGTCAAGGTATCTCTTAGGCATGGAGTCAAGAACATGAAAGTTGTTTCAGCTTCCTACTTTTCAAATAGTAGAATTAGTTATAGAAATGTAAATTTAAATATTGTTGACTAGATTCTTGTAGTTCATTCCACAAATTGCCAAGGAAAAAAAAATTATCAGCAAACCTAATCAATTTGCTCTTATTCTTGATTGGAAATAATTATATCTAGTTTAGTAATTCATTAAGACAAACTCTGGTTCATATACACAATACTGAAGTATTTACTGTTGTTTACTTACCAAGTGCAGGGATTTTTAATGCTAGATGGTAACAAAAATACCAATTATGTACAGATATGATGATCTTATAGGTCAAGATGGTAGCAGAAACTACATTTCTAATGGGCTCTGTCCTAATAGGTTACCTTTTTAAGTCATGGCTACATTTGAACATACAAAATACTAAAAATTGATGTCCACAGGTTGGTATGGTTAGAATTCAGATAAGAAGTTACATAATTCAAAAATGGTACTGCATGATAAGAATATTTACTAAAGAATGCAATTTTGTATTATAGTCTGGCCTGATTTTCAAAAGCATTAAATTCCCCAGTTTATGGTTTTTAATTCTCATAGGCATTTTCAGTTATTGTATTATATACCCGGAATGATTAGATATTACCTGGTTTAATTTTAAGTAATATATTCAAATTTATAATTGGTTCTGAAATTAATATTAGCTTATTTTTGAAATTCCATTTAAAAACCTCTTTAGTGGTTTTTTTCTGTTGTAGCATTTGCAGCACATAGGATTCTATTATAAATAAAATCCTTTACAGCAACATCTGCCTATCTTTCATTGTCCCTTGAATATATAAATTATCTTAAATGTTTTAGTTTGTGGTTTTGGATGTGCTTCTTGTGCAGAAATCAGTGAATGAGTGTCAATAGGTGGCAGAATCTGAGTATGAACACTGTTGAAAAATATAATTTATAAGCAGTTAAGTTCATTCCTATGCTATCATAAGATAGCATGGGGTAGGGGGTAGAGAGCTAACCTCCAAGCCAAAAAGGACTTAAGTTTAAGACATCACCCCACCCTCATCCCTTGCACACATGATAGTTTTGACCTGGGACAAGTGCAACCTGTGAGTGCCCCAGGCTACTCTCAAAGACTATGTAAATTGCCAAACTTCACTGGTAATGAATTTCCTTACCAGGAATTCTGTACCAACAAAATCAGGGCCAGTCCCTGTTCTTGATTCCCTAAACAGCTCATGCTCCTGGACAGACATTCTCAAAAGTGTATATATACGTTTTTGTCCTTGTAAACTAATTTTATGATCCTACCAAAACAGCCATATTACATTTTTTAAACTGGTTCTAAGAAGGTCAACTAACTCTAGAAATTTCAGTCCAGAAAAATATAGAAACTGCTAGAAAGTTAATGCAGTCTAAATTAACAGACAAATTGTTTAATTTACACCTATACATTGTGATGCTGAGCTTAAATTGTCCATATCGTTTTAAAGTTGGAATTGGAAATTTTAATGTTTGATAATCATTAGGGGGCAGTGGATTATAGAATTTTATTTGACATGTATAAATCTAGTTTAATTTTAGAACACAATTTTGTAACTTGATATGACTAAATTAAACTGATTTTTAGAGAACCTAATGGTTTGTTAATTTGAACAAATAGATTTGGATCATTTGAAAGGTTGAATGGGATTAGTGAAATCACTAGAATGGAGGTCAGGACATTAGCCTAAGATTATTTTAGGAGCCAGCTGTGTGATAGTTTCTTGACTTGGTAGTGGTATTACGTAATATATTAAAGTTACTATTCTCCTTGTAACTTTCCATTGTCAATGTGATTATGTTCCCTGCCCCAAAACCTATGTGCCCCTTGTCCTTATTTCTTCAGTAAATAGACAATTAGGTTCAGGATGTATATATGCCATGTAATATGTATGTAAATCCAAATTTGTAGTAGCATAATTTTTTGATAACTTGAAAGTGGCATAGTCAACACATTCCAGTTGCTGCATCTTCATAATGGACGTTGTTTTGAATGGTCCTTACTAGTTATATTAAAGTGTTGTAAGATCCTTAGAACAATTTTGCTTACTGCTTTCCAGTTTCAATTCCTTGTATACATTAACTTCATCCTGTTATTAGTCACTGTGTTGAAAAGAAATGCTGTTCCCTGGCTCTGTCATACCATTAATTTTAATGTCTGTTCAGCTTTTTACTAATTTTTCCTTTTCAGTTTAGCAGCTAATCTCTATCCTTTTGTAACAAACTGAACAGCTTCATTCATTTCCCTCCTCCTCTGTGTGCCTCTAATTGAAAGCAAATAGATAAATTGTATATTTCTAGATCCTAGTTTCAATTTCTAACCACTTACTTCCATCTCAACATCACTCTCCTTCTTAACTGGGAAATGTTAAAATGTGGTTAGAAATAGAAACATCTGAACTACCCTACTATAACCAAGAGTTTTGTATATTTATCAAAAATTATGTTTATCAGTATTTTCTTTTATAGGGACAGTAAGCCACAAGTACATCTGAATTGGATTTTTTTTTTCCTCCTGAAAAGCTTCCTATTTGATGACAACCCATACTAATCTGTGAATTTGTGTTACACTTTTTAAATTTTTTGTATGTTGACTTCTATGGCAGGGTATTAATTCTAAGTTATGATTTATAATTATTTAGAGAAGCTTGTGTGAATGGTTTGGTTAAGATAGCCAAGAGAAAATTCAAATGCAGGTAACTTTTTATCCAATAAAGATCTTTTAAAACCTTACAGTTTTAATCAGTCTACTTGTGCATGTTGGAATAAACATAGATTCAGTCTTAGTTTTTTTTTCTTCTGATATTTTTTCCAGTAGCATGCAGAAAGCCCCCCAATTTTTAACATTGAAAAAATTCAGTTCCAAATTCTCTTCCTCCCTAGAGTATAATTTCTAAATCTTAAGAGTTTTAGCTGCTTGGTGCACAGAAGGGATACATGGTTTGCCCAGGGTCACATGTGTGAGGTGATCATATTTTCCTGACTAAAGCTTAAAAAAATCACCGAAACTGATACTTCCAAATGGGAATCACCAAATCTTCCAAATGTAATCATCTTGAAATCAAGTATTTATTAAAAAGTTGATAGGTACCAATACAGTGCTAGGCACTTGAATGAAATTCCATCAGCTAACCGTCTTTGCAATTCCTCTTTGGGAATTCCCTTTAGCATTATTGACATCTTCAATTGTGAGAAAGCTGTTATGTTCTCTTCCTCCCCTCCCCTCCAACTAGAGAACTGAGATAATGGAGCATATATTATAAAATCTTAAAAGGTTTGATATAGTATATTGGTAATTCTAAAGACTCTAGAAAGATAGGATTGAATTTCGGCTTCCCTGAAGTTGTAGGTAAAATTCATGCTATCCAATTTTACCCCCGTGGCAACAAGGATGTTTTTCATTTTTCTCTAATCAACCCCCAATTATCAAAGTTTTTCAAAACCTCTTTCCTCAAGACTCCTTTATTTTCCCCTCTCTCCTAATCTGTAACCTCCTACCCCCAGCAAAGGATCTTGCTTATTGAGAAAATTGAGACCATTGAATCTGATCTCTTCCGTTCCATCTCAAAACCTTTTGACATAATCCCCTATTGCCCAATTCTTATCAAAACCAATTTCTCTATACATATCCTTAAAACTATCCCCTCCAATGTTTGCAGTTTGTAATCTCAACTATCTAGTCTTCATCCTCTGTTCTTTGCTATTGACTTCAAAACTCCCCGTCTATTCAGACCTTTAAAAAACAAACCTTTACAATCACTGCAAGCTATTACATACACATACACAATTAACTACTTCCTAATTACATTTTAAATTTAACATTCCTTTTTTTTTTTAAATTTTGAGTTCCATATGCCCAAAGGGCTATAAAACTATTCATACCCTTTGATCCAACAGTGTCATTACAGGGTCTGTATCCAAAAGAAAAAATGGTCCATATGTGCAAAAATGTATCCCTTTTTGTAGTGGCAAGGAATTGGAAATTGAGTGGATGCTCATCAATTGAGGAATGGCTGAATAAATTATGGTATATAAATGTAATGGAATATTATTGTTCTACAATTCAGAAATGCCAGAAATACTTACATGAACTGATGCTGAGTGAAGTGAGCAGAACCAGAACATTGTACACAGTAATAGCAAGATGATGTGATGATGGACTATGATAGACTTAGCTATTCTCAGCAACGTGAGAATTTGCATTCACCACTATTAAAATTCATCTTGAATCCAAAATTGAGGCCATTGGATCTGATCTCTTCTACTCCATCTGTCTAAAGTAATTATACATGTATAACCTATATCAGATTACTTGGTGTCTTTAGAAAGGGGGAGTTGAGGGAGAGAAAAAAGTTGGAATGCAAAATCTTACAAAATGAATGTTGAAAACTATATATGTATTTGAAAAAATAAAATACTATATAGAAGAGGAAAAAAAAATTGAGTTCCAAATTCTTTCCCTCCACTCCTCTCTCACCCCTTGAGAAGACAAGCAACATATTGAAGTTATGCAAAACATTTCCTTATTAGCCAAGTTGCAAACACACACACACACACACATGACTGATGATAGGGACTTTTTATTAGTGATGGTTTTTGAGGACTAAGTGGTGGTAATCACTAGAAATCAGGATGGCTCATCAAGAACAATCCATGACAAACCTTATTTTTTTTTCTCTGATACATTAACTAGATTGGCAAATCAATTTGTAAAGGAACACATATAAAATTTTGTAGACATAATATTCCTAAATGTCAGCAAAATATATGACAAAGTAGCTCATGCAATTATTCTATTAGAAAAGATGGAGGGCCAAAAGAATAGGTTAAATGATGGAACCTACAGAATAGTTGGTCATTAATCAGTTAAAGTCTGCAATTGAGTACCCTGGGAATCAGTCCTTAGTGCAGGGTTATTTAATTATTATCAATTAGATGAAGCCATAGAATCTACCAATGATACCAAGTTAGTAAGGATAAATTACATGTTAAACGACAGGGTCAAGTTCCAAAAATACAGCAATAGGCTAGAACAGTTTGGACTCAGCAAGATGAATTTTAATAGTAGTGAATTCCAAACTGTCATTCAATGAATCAACTGCACAATTATAAGGGGAATCTTGGCTAGACAAAAGTTTCTGTGGAAAAAAATCTGAAGGTCTTAGTGGATTTAAAGCTTAAAATGAGTCAGTGCCAACATGGAAGTCCAAGGTTACATTAGTATACAGAACAAGAGAAGTGAGAGTCCCACTATACTCTGCCCTGGTCAGATAACTTCTGGAGTAACATTTTCCCTTTTCTGTATCACATTGCATGCAACAGCTTTCTTTCCCTGAACCCTCCCATTATTATCATACCCTCCCCCAATCAGCCAACATGAGGTGAAAGCAATCAAGGCAAAAGGGGAAAGAGCTGAGAGGAATGAAGGACAAGGAGAAAGAATATCTAATATTAGATATGAAAGTCATCAGACTAGTGCTAATTTTGATGAAAGTGAGAGAGGACGCACAGAGAAAAGGAGTAATCAATCATCAGGGATCACCATTGGTTATGAGTGACCCTTCAAATAATTTATCAGCAAAGTCACCTCCCTCTTGGGACAAAAGTCAGACCCATGGGCAAACAGTGAGTACAGCAAGGGTTAAACTAAGCAGAGGTGGAAATGGAGACAGGGTTATTCTGAGGAAAACATTAGCCATTGATCCATATTCTATATTGCCCATTGTCTAGAGCCCAGACCTCAAAAGAAATATTGGCAACCTCAGTTTCTGGGCCATCTCCATCGACTAAATAATGATCTTGGGGAACTTTTGATATATTTGATATAAAACCCAGTGTTAATGCTAGCTAGTTCCCTGAAGGAATATCTAGGAAGGAACTGAGTTCTTGAATTTTGACTTGTCTATAGACAAGCGGGTTTTTTGATTTACTGGTCTGGAAGGGAAGTGTGGGCTCCCAGATGACAGTTGCTTTACTGTATTTGATTTTATCCTTGACTTATTATTTCCATTAAAGAACTATATACAGCTATTCTATGCTTTTGTGAGTAAACTCTCCATTAAAAGAGAGGTGGAATAAATTTTCCCACTGTGCTAGAACACTACAGACCAAATATCTGAACGGGAGTATATACACCTTAACCTCTTAATTTAAAAAGATGAATATTGACAACCATGAAAGAACAAAGCCAGGGGAGAGAAAGGTAGTCAGTTTTCTGTGAACTAGAATGGGATTGGCATTATCCTCAGAAAACTCTCTAGTTTGGGGCTCACCCAAACTCATCACTGTTAGAAATGAGTTTTCCATAGGCACAACTATCTGGCCAGTAACACCCCTTGGTGATAAAATAAGGAAAGGCCCTCTAGAGCAGGTCCAGAAGAGAGTGATCAGGATAGTTCAGGAAGATGGTCTAGAGAACATGCATCTAAAATGTAGTCCAGGAGCAGCTAGGTGGCACAGTGGATAGAGCACCAGCCCTGAAGTCATGAGGCCCTGAGTTCAAATCCAGCCTCAGATACTTAATACTTCCTAGCTGTATGACCCTGGGCAAGTCACTCAACCCCAATTTCCTCAGCCAAAAAAAAATAGTTGAAAGAATTAGAGCTAAAGAAAAGAAGCCTTGGAGGAGACATAAGTCTTCCAAATACTTTCAAGTATTTGAAGGACTATTTTGTGAAAAAAGGATCAGATTTATTGTGCTTGACTCCCCTGATAAAACAATACTAGATTTAGGTTTCATGTTAGGACAAAAATCGTGAGAGTTAAAGTGATTCCCAAAAATGGATGGCTATTTTAGGAGATAGTGTGAAGTCTTTAAGTATAGCCCAAAGGACCAATTCTTGGGGATGTTATGAAAGAGATTGAACTCCCCTACCTGCTCTAAGTGGCTGGGCAGTGGGGGAGGTGGGACTCTAGCTTAGCTGACTGCAAAAATAGGGAGGAATGATCATCATCTCATTAACCCACAAACTTAACTGCTTTTACATACATATATATATATATATATGTATATATATATATATATTATATATATATATATTTTCAGTTCCCTCACTGAAAGCTAGAGAGGTTCTTTTAGCACTTTCAGGAGTGGATTCACTAACACTCACGAATTCTTTCCTTCCCGCCCCCCCCCCCCCCCCCCCAGATATAACGAATAGTCTATTCATTAACTCCAAACTCGAAGCCTCCCAAACTTTATCTAAAATCTTTGTTTTCTCACAAAGTAGCATCGGTGACTTTCCGGGTTTGCACTTGTGCTAAGTGGCTTTCGGAGCAAAATTGGAAGATAAAACTTGAGTTTTAAAAGCAAATAATGAAAACATGCAACAAATGCGCAACACACGGGGGCTCTTTATAACTGTTCTTTATGAACAAGACCCGTAAAGTATCTAAGAAGGATATTAGTCGCTCCACAAACTTGTGGCATCAAGCCTCTCATTTTTTTCCTCTACTGATAATAGCAGCAAAAATGTTCGGGGGTTACCAACCTGAAAGTGAAAATGGGATTACTAATAAAAAATCACAGAATGCTTGAAGTCGCAAAGTTAAACACATAATGCAAATTGCAACTTGTTTGTGCCTATTTATTCTATGCAACTTACTCTGATTTTCCCTTCACCCACATGAGTAGTAGTAGTTAGGGGTGGAAAACTTTACTCATTGGTCAGCATTTTGGAAGTTCAGAGGCCCCCCACCCACCCCCACCCCCTTTGAGAGGTGTCTACCCCAACCACTTTGGGTATTCCCAATTACGTAAAAATTGCTCTGAGTCAGGGCAGCTAGGTGGTGCAGTGGATAGAGCACCAGCCCTGAAGTCAGAAGGACCTGAGTTTAAATTTGGTCTCAGACACTTAACATTTCCTAGCTGTGTGACCCTGGGCAAGTCACTTAAGCTCAATTGCCTAAGCAAAAAAAAAAAAAAAAAATGCTCTGAGGGCTGAAGCCCATTATAGGAAGTAGAAAGCACCATGTTTTTTATTTGTCATGGCCAAATTTTTATTTCTGTAATGGTCAAATGACTGCTTTCTATGTATAAAATGCAGACTGTCCTTCCTCTTGAAAGAGAAGGACAGAGGTCTTAGAAAAGACCTTTTCACTTTCCCAGATTATTATGGAAAATGAAATAATTTCTTTAAATAATTTAAAGACAACCAAGAGGAAAAGAGAATCGTAGAGACAGGAGAGTGGTTGAACTATATCAATCTCACACAAAGGAGAAAGTGAAGGACAACTGAACTCTTGAAAATGAGACTAAGGTGAGACTCTTTTGAAGAGGAAGCAAAGTGCTCAGAAAAGGAAGCAGGTGCTTGTTCTACAAGAAATGGTGATATTGATCTCCAGGTGCTGTCAGATGGCAAATATTGCAAGTGGGAGAAAGGTTAAAGGAAGAAAGCTGAATGGTGGTGATTGGTGACTGTCCTCTGAAGCAGCTATTTGTTGTCCTGCTAACAAGAATTGAAGAGTCTACTGTCTTCTTGTGACTGGTATCCAGTCATGAAGGAAAATCCTAGATCTGTTATACCAAATGACTATTACCCACTTCAGGTGATTCACACAGCCATACAAAGAGTGCAAAACATGCTTAAAGATTATGCTGGTCTGGGCAAAGAGATCATAAGAAACATGGTAGTATTTTTATCATTTTTATCTGTAGATGCAAAAGGCAGATTTGGAAAGTGAATAGCTGGTTAACAAGTTGATAGGGCAGCCAGGTGGCACAGTGTCTAGAGTGCTGGGCCTAGAGACAAGAAGATTCATTTTCCTGAGTTCACGTATAGCCTCAAACATTTACTAATTGTGTGACTCTGAGCAAGGCACTTAATTCTGTTTGCCTCAATTTCCTCATTTGTCAAAAGAACTGAAGAAGAAAAAGGCAGATCACTCTAGTATCCTTGCCAAGAAAACCCCAAATGGGGCTCACTAAGAGTTGCAAACAAGTGAACAACATGTGAACGGGATTTAGATTTCTGGATTGATTAAAATATAAGAATGATAGGTTCTGGGCAGCTAGTTGGGTGCAGTGGATAGAGCAACAGCCCTGAAGTCAGGAGGACCTAAGTTTAAATCTGACCTCAGACACTTAACACTTCCTGGCTGTGTGACCCTGGGCAAGTCATTTAACTCCTATTGTCTCAGCAAAAGAAAGAAAGAAAAGAAAAGAAAGAATGGTAGGCTCCTGGCTACAGATAAAGTATATCTAAAATGACTGGAGAGAATATTTGCCAGAAATTTTGCAAAACTAATCAAAGGCTATTTAAACTGCAAAGGAAGAAAAAAGAGGAAAAGCTGGTTTCATATTATCCATCAAGCTAGTTACCATAGGGCAGAGGTCTTAAAGTAGTGGAACAGGTATTCCAATTCCTTAGGCCCCTTGGCATGATCTCAGAGAATTTGTGGCATAATCCTAAGGGATATGTAATCAATCAAAGGAAGGGGTAGTTAGGCTGTGAGCTTTTGCTCTCAGAGCTCACAGAGGTATTGCTCTCTTCGATAGCTAATCATAGTTCTTCTTTTGAACACAATCACAACTACCTTTCAATTATCATCCATAATTTTCCCATTTATTCCTCCTTTTCTTGTGAAACTTCCCCCACCTTTCATACTATAGAATCTTGAAATAGGAGGTAGGAGACATACAGATGTCCAGAATTCTGATGTACTAGATTGGAAAGAATTTTATCTTGAAATTTTATATGACTGTTCATTCTCTTTTCTGTGTCTGCTATCAATGAGAGTAAGTAATAGCAATCAAATCACAGTTTCACCCAGTAATAGTATGAATTCCTCATTCTGGCCTTTTCTACATATTTCCTAAAAGTTCTGCATTACTGAAGCTCTCAGCCATACTCATAATTGCTCTCAGGACTCTCCCTGTCCTCCAAGCCAAATTTCAAACTTGTTACATTAACTTCTAATCTTTTCACTCATCACCTATACTGATTTTCTAACTCTCTATTCTTATATAAATACATTGTCCCTGGAACTGCTGACTTCTCTGTCAGCTCTGTCAGTATATGTCATGCAACATATACCAGTCCAGATTCTACTTCTTGACACTCCTATAAAATAGCAAGAACCTATATATACCGAACATATCTGCCAATATATCTGCTTGAGATTTTGAGGAAATCTTCCAAGAAGGGCATATTAGTATCTTTCCTTTCCATAGATTTTCATGCTCCTAAGAAGCAGTGACAGGAGAAAGGAATGGAGAAGCATTCATTAAGCACCATTTATGTGCTGGACCTTGTACTAAGCACTTTAGAAATATCTCATTTGATTCATACAACCACCATGGAAAGTATATACTATCATGATCTCCATTTAAAGTTGAGGAGACAAGTTTATACGACTTGTCCAGGGTCACATGGCTAAAAAGCATCTGAGGCCAGATTTGAACTCAGATCTTTTGACTCCAGACTTTGTGTTCTAGTTGCTGTTCCACCTACTTAAAATAGAAAGAAAGGGACAGGTTGTATTTTTTTAATATAATAGAAAATGTTATATACAGAACAGACTAGCTGAATATAGTTGAAATAATTCTAATTTGTTTTGTCAACATTAGATGCTATCCTTCTTCCCCTCCATCAGGCTAGCTTGGTGTGCTGACCTTGGTGACAATGATGTCATATGCTCCTTTAGAACCTGCTTGATCTAATATTTATTGATCTTGATATCCAGAATGAATATCTGTTTGTTATTGATTTTCTCTATAGGAACTTAATAGTAAAAAAACAAAACAAAACAAAAAAAACCCTTGATCATGATAATGACTTCATAATCAAGAATGTTCCTCCCAGGGATGCTTATGGCTTTCTTTGAAAATGAATTGTCTTAGGGCACTAAAACATAGAAGACATTGGGATTTCCATCCTTTTGTGATTAAGTATACCCTTGACTATTACTTTCTTGGCCTTCAAGGCTTTTAACTAAATGCTATCTTATACAAAACACTTTTCACACAAATAAAATCAAATCTAAACAACTGGAAAAATATCAATTGTTTATGGCTAAGCTGAGCTAATATAATAAAAATGACAATTCTGCCTAAATTGGTCTACCTGTTCAATGCCATACCAATCATACTGCCAAAATATTATTTTATAGAGCTAAAAAAAATAATAAAATCTATCTGGAAGAATAAAAGGTTAAGAATATCAAGGGAATTAATGAAAATAAAATACAAAGGATGGTAGGTTAACAGTATGAAACCTAAAATTATGTTATAAAACAGCAGTAATAAAAACCATTTGGTTCTAGCTAAGAAATACAGTGGTGGATCAGTGGAATAGATTAGATATACATGATATAATAATCAAGGCCTATAGCAATCTAATATTTGATAAACCCCCAAACTCCAGCTTCTGAAATAAAAACTCACTATTTGACAAAAATTTTGGGGAAAATTGGAAAATAGTATGTCAGAAACTCAGCATAGACCTATATCTCACACTCCATAGCAAAATAAGATCAAAATGAATACATGATTTGTGCATAAAGGATGATACCCTAAACAAATTAGGAGAACAAGGGATAATTTAACTACCAGATATTTGGAGAAGGAAAGAATTTATGACCAAAGAACTAGAGAACATTATGAAAGGCACAGTGGATAACTTTGATTACATTAAATTAAAAAGGTTTTGCACAAACAAAACCAACAGAAAAGATTAAAAACAAAGTACAAAACTGGGAAAAAATCTTTTCAATTAGTATTTTTGATAAAGGTCTCATTTCTAAATTACATAAAGAACTATGACAAATTTATAAGAATGTAAGTCATTCCCCATTTGATAAATGGTCAAAGGATATGAACAGACAATTTTCAGATGATGAAATTAAGGCCATTTATGGTTATATCAAAACATGCTCTAAATCACTAATGATTAGAAAAATGCAAATTAAAACAACTCTGAGGTACCACTCATACATTTAAGATTGACTAAGATGACAAGAAAAGATAATGATAAATGTTGGAGGGGATGTAGGAAAACTGGGACACTAATGCATGGTTAATGGAGTGGTAAAATGATCCAACCATTCTGGAGAGCAATCTGGAACTATGTTCAAAGGGCTATAAAACTGTGCATACCCTTTGTTCTAACAGTGCCATTACTGGATCTGTATCCCAAGGAAATCATAAAGGAGAGAAAAAGACCCCATAAACAAAAATGTTTATAGTAGTTCTTTTTGTGGTAGCAAAGAATTGGAAAAGGAGTGAATGCCCATCAATTGGGGAATGGCTAAAAAAGTACATGAAGGTAATGGAATATTATTGTTCTATAAAAAAATGATGAACAATCTGATTTTAGAAAGACCCAGAAAAGATTTACAAGGACCAATGCTGAATGAAACAAGCAGAACCAGGAATATATATATATAATTTTTAATTTTTTTAATTTTTATTTTTTATATATTAAAACTTTTTATTTGCAAAACATATGTATAGGTAATTCTTCAACATTAACCCTTACAAAGCTTTCTGTTACAAATTTTCCCCCCCTACTCCTCACCCCTCCCCTAGATGGCAGGATATCCATTACATGTTAATTATGTTAAAATACTTGACAAATAGAATATATGTATACATATTTCCACCCTGCAAGAAAAATCATATCTACAAGAAAGAAAATTCAGAGAAAGGAAACACAATACAAGCAAACATCAATCGAGCATATGAAAATGTTATGCTGTGGTCCACATTTCACATCCCTCTCTCTGGGTGTATATGGCTTTCTTCACTGAACAGTTGGAACTGGTTTGAAACATTTCATTGTTGAAGAGAGCCCTGTCCATCAGAATTGATTGTCATATAGTATTGTTGTTGCCGTGTATAATGATCTCCTAGAACCAGGAATATATTGAACACAATAACAGCAAGAATGTGTGATGATCAACTATAAAAGGCTTGGTTCTTCTTAGTAGTTGAGTGATCCAAAGCAATCCCAATAGACTTTGGATAGAAAATGCCATTTGCAGCCAGAAAAAAAGAACTAAAATTGAATGTAAATTAACATATGCTATGTTCACTTTTTTGTTTTCTTTTTTTTTATCTCTCTCATGGTTTTCCCCCTTTGCTCTGATTTTTCTCTCCCAACATGATTCATAAAGCAATGTATATTGAAAATAAATAGATTTACTACAATAAAA
This sequence comes from Myrmecobius fasciatus, assembly GCA_023553655.1. Taxonomy (NCBI): domain Eukaryota; kingdom Metazoa; phylum Chordata; class Mammalia; order Dasyuromorphia; family Myrmecobiidae; genus Myrmecobius; species Myrmecobius fasciatus. Next base: position 223,927 of record JAJPUD010003234.1, on the reverse strand, counting down.
AAACTATTAAAAAACTAAATGCTCTCTTGGAGGAACAACTTCCTTTTGAGGCTTTGAAATAGTTTTGATTAACTTTACAGATCTGAAACCAACAGGACACAGGAACTCATTAAGAAATGAGTGAGACCTATGCATCTCTCAGATTGGCTAAGATAACAGGAAAAGATAATGACAAATGTTGGAGGGGATGTGGGAAAACAGGTATACTAATATGTTGTTAGTAGAGTTGTGAACTGATCCATATATTCTGGAGAGCACTATGAAAGTATGCCCAAAGGACTATCAAAATGTGCATACCCTTTGATCCAGCAGTGTTTCTACTGGGTTTATATTCCAAACCAATCATAAAGGAGGGAAAGAGATCCACATGTGCAAAAAATGTTTGTGGTAGCTCTTATAGTGGCAAGAAACTGGAAACTAAGTGGATGCCCATTAATTGGAGAATGGCTGAATATGTTATGGAATATGAATGTTATGGAATATTATTGTTCTATAAGAAACGATCAGCAAGATGATTTTAGAGAGACCTGAAGAGACTTAAATGAACTTATGCTAAGTGAAATGAGCAGAGCCAGGAGATCATTATATGTGACACTAACAGGATTATATGATAATCAGTTCTGATGGACATGACTCTTTCCAACAAGATGATGATTAAGGCCAGTTCCAATGATTTTGTGATGAAGAGTCATCTACACCCAGAGAAAGAAGTATAAGAACTGAGTGTGGACTACAACATAGCATTTTCACTCTTTTTATTGCTGTTTGCTTGCATTTTGTTTTCTTTATCATTTTTTCCCTTTTTGATCTGGTTTTTCTTGTGTAACATGATAATTGTATAAATATGTATGCATATATTGGATTTAACACATATTTTTAACATGTTTAACATATATTGGATTTCTTGCCTTCCTGGGGGGGGAAGGAAGGAAGGGAAATTTGGAATACAAGGTTTTGCAAGAGTCAATGCCGAAAAATTATCTAAGCATATGTTTTGAAAATAAAAAGCTTTAATAAAAATAGAAATGAGTGAGAAGAGAGTTCCAAAGATGTCTTCTAAACTACAAATTTAGATGACAAATGAAAATAATGAAGGCAGAGCAAGGGAAAGAAAATGAGCCATATAATGACATGTAATGGAAGTGCCTTGGAGAGGCTTTGGAACATGAGTAGACCTTTTGTAATTGATTTTAGTCTTCTAAATATGATGATTCGGAGATGCCTTTTTCATCGACTAGAATGCTGAAATGCAATTATCTTTAAAAGTAGCTGAGTTGGCCTTCTCCATTTTGTAAGTTGTTTAATCTTTATGGTTCTCTTTGGTTGTTTTGTTCCTGGCATTTGGTGAGAGATAGTTATAAAAGCAGAGGCTTTGAACTTTTTCTATCTAAGCTAATGTACGTCTGTGAACATGGTTTAGATTAATTTCCTACTTGGCATTTGTCATTTTTTGTCTCATAAAGGAACAGAGATATCCCAACACCCAGGTTTTTTCAGCCTGCTCAGAAGTGATGCCCCAAGGTCCTAGGAATAATATTTTGGAATCAGCCAAGCAGTAAATGAATTTGGTAGGGGCAATGTTATCAAGGAAGTAAGATAAGTTTGAACCCATCTCTTCAGAGAATGAAGTAGATACAGGAGAAAATGCCCCTAAAGTATTAAGAGAATTGTTTGTAATTTCTTTATCATTATATCTTCAAAGTAAAATGGTTCATTTAGACATTTCAGTTATGTCCAACTCTTCATGACCCCATTTGGATTTTTGCAGCAAATATACTGGAATAGTTTGCCATTTTCTTCCCCAGCTCATTGTACAGATGAAGAATGGAGGAAAACAAGGTTTAGTAACTTCCCAGATCACAAAACTAAGTGAAGCCAGATTTGAGCTCAGAAAGAGAAGTCTTCCCAACTCTGAGCCTACCCCTCTATCTAGCTGCCCCCAAAACTAAATATGTCCTTGTAAAATCTAATTGTTGCTAAATTATTAAATAATGCTGAGGAGCCAGTTATTGGTGCCTAAAAATGGGAGTAACATAGATGGTGGGACTTAAGCCAATAGCATTAGAGCAAAGACACTCTCAGATTCTCAAGATATTCACTAGAATCCTGAATAACAAAATGTAGCCAGCCCTGTTCCAGAAAAATGAGCCATTATACACTCACTAGAAGTCATCTTTATGAAGCATCTAGATGGTGCAGTGGATAGAGTGCCGAGTCTAGGGTCAGGAAGACCTGAATGCAATTAGAACTTCAGATACTTCCTGTATGATCTTGGGCAAGTCATTAACTGTCTATTTGCCACAGTTTCCTCTACTGTAACATGGGGATAATAATACCATTCACCCCACAGGTTTGTTGTGAGGATCAAATGAGATAATATTGGAAAGTCCTTAGGAAAATGTCGGACACATAGTAAGAGCTATATAAATGCTTACTCCCCTCCCTTCCCTATGGAAATGGTAATAAAAACCATGGAAATAAAGGAGAATGACAATGATCATAGGGTTATATCGCGGTGAAGAAAAAGGGTCAAGGACAAACTCTGGCAGTGTATCACATTAAAGGATCATGAAGAGAATATGAAACCAGAAGAGATAGAGAAGGAGCAATTAGAAATGTAAAAGGGGAGCCCAGAGTTCAGTGGTATTCCAAGTCTACAGGAAGAGAGACTTTTAGAAGAGGGCGGATGTTAAGTCCTGCCACTCACCTCGACGGGACCAACTGGTTTCTTACCTATTTCCCAGGTCTTCAGAGGTCTCCGGCCCTGCTTCTCTTAAGCAGGGAATTTCCCCACAGAACACCCGAGATACAAAAGGCGGGCTAACAGGTCTTTATTCCATGATGTTACAGACTGGAGTTCTCTATTACATGGCAGTGGGCACACTCTTGCATGGCAGTGCCCGGCAGTGTGCTCTTACATGGCAGTGGCCTCTTACATGGCAGAGCAATTCTCTCTTACATGGCAGTGCCCTTGGAGTCTCTGTTTCCCCCTTTTATAATCCCCTGCTCCACAGTAATCCAGGAGGGTAGTCCCCTCCTCACCTGGTCCAGGAGGGAGGAGCCCTTCCCTCTAGTCCGTGTTTACCCACTTCACGTGGTCCAGGAGGTAGGACCCCCCCCCCAGTCCCTGTTTACCCACTTCACATGATCCAGGAGGGAGGAGCCCCATTCACAGTATAACAGGGGTGAGGAGGCTCTTCCTCGTTACTGAGGCATACTCAATACCGTCCCTGCCCTCTCGAGGGGCAGACTTAGGCAGAATGCACCTCCAAGTGTCCTCAGAATTCTGCCTGTTATTTGCTGCCTGTGGCCCCAACGGGCAGACAGTAGTAGCAAAAGGTACAAGAAAGTTAGGAACAACAACTAAAGAAAGGACACTGACTGTATCCAAAAATTTAAAAAGAAGTTAGAAAGTCCAATGTCAAGTAGGGAGAGTGTAGATGGAAGCTCAGGGTAAAGACAGCTTTTTCTTTTCTTTTTTTTTTAAGGTTTTTTTTAAATTTTCAAAACATATGTATAGATAGTTTTTGAAATTCATCCTGGCAAAACATTGTGTTCCAAATTTTTTTTCCCTCCCTTCCCCCTCCATCCTCCCCTGGATGACAAATAATCCAATATATATTAAACATGTGCAATTCTTTTTATACATATTTCCACAATTATCAGGCTGCAAGAAAAATCAGATCAAAAAGGGAAAAAATAGAAAGAAAACAAATTACAAGCAAAAAGCAACAACAAAAAAGTGAATTTACTATATTGTGATCCACATTCAGTCCCCACAGTCCTTTTACATGGCTCTCTCCATCACAAGACCTAGCCTAAATCACCTCGCTATGGAAAAGACCCATGCCCATCAGAATTGATCATTGTATAATATTCTTGTTACTGTGTATAATGTTCTCTTAGTTCTCACTTTACTCAGCATCAGTTCATGTAAGTCTCTCCATGCCTTTCTAAAGTCATCCTGCTGATTGTTTCTTATAGAACAATAATATTCCATAACATTCATATACTATAATTTATTCAGCCATTCTCCAACCGATGGGCATCCATTCAGTTTCCAGTTTCTTGCCTGTAGGGTTGCCACAAACATGTTTTTCACATGTGGGTCCTTTTCCCTTTTTTAATGCTCTCTGTGAGGATACAGGCCCAATAGAGACACTGCTGGATCAAAGGGTATGAACAGTTTGAAAGCCCTTTGGGCATACTTCCATAGTGCTCTCCAGAATGGTTGGATCAGTTCAAAATTCTACTAGCAATGTATCAGTGTCCCAGTTTTCCCACATGCCCTCCAACATTCATCATTATCTTTTCCTGTCATCTTACCCAATCTAAGAGGTGTGTGGTGATAGCGCAGAGTTGTCAATTTGCATTTCTCTGATCACTAGTGACAGAGCATTTTGTCATATGATTAAAAATGCTTTTAATTTCTTTATCTGAAAATTAGAAACAGCTTTTTCAAGGCTTTTTGAAGAGTACACAAATGGAGGAGAAAGTAATGAAATACTGAAGGAAAGAGAATGAAGTAATAAAGTAAAGATGAAAGGGTGTAATGAAGTAATGAAATAATGAATGGAGAAGAAAGAAGAGATTTGTTATTATGAAATAGAATGAAGAGAAGGTATTTGGGGAGACCTGAGCACATTTTTGGACTGATGGGAAGTAACCAGAGGGAAGTAAAAGATGGGGGATATATGAGAGGGAACAACAGCAAGAACCATGTCCAGGGGAAGAGGAAAAAGGATCAGTTTGGGACTCTAGGAAACGAGAGATCATAAATACGCTGAATTTTTTTTAAAAAGTGAGGTGGGGAACTGAAGGAGGTCTCTTATAATGGTCTTACTCTAGATATGGGAAGGTAGAGTAGCACTGGTGGCAAAAGGAGAAAAAGTTTTGAACACTCCTTATTACAAATAGAATTAATAAGGATTATTTTGCAATAATCAGAGCCCAGATAAAGTTAGGTACTATGAATTTTTTTAAGTGAAGTAAGTTGGATTTCACTTCTCCCAACAATGCTCAGTAGCTTGGGGGAAAACAGAGAAATCAGATAATAAGAAATCAGCATCCAAAGATTAGAAAAGCAAAAAGTCTCAGGGGCAAGGGATTCTATAGCTAGGGAAATAGGTTTCTCTTAATTCCAAGTCCATACACATTTCCACTTTAAAATGCTAACTTCCTTAAGGGCACAGAGCCTGTTTGGCTTGTGTTCAAGGGACAGAAGATAGTGCAGTTTGACTGGAATGTAGAATGTAGAGAAGTGAGTAATATATTTGACTAAGCTAGAAAGATAAGATGGTGCTAGTTTGGAGGGTTTGGGGGTAGGACACAGATGAGTTGTATATCAGGCAAAAAAGATTTAATATTTATATGTAATACTTGTGTTAGAGGGTCTAATAAATGAAAGTTTCATTTTAGGAGGAATTTCTTACTTCTTTGGCTTGGAATCCCCACCCAGAAAATTTATGAAAATCACCATCTGATGTCATCTCATATGCTGACACCAACTCCTTTTCTAAGTAAGCAATGTGTATATATATAATCTTATTTTCTCAAAAATACATTTTATTTTAATTTACATGGATAAGTACAAATATTCAAATATATAAATAATAGGTAATTCATCACATTCTTTGGTCTATCTTTTCATCTCTACTTAGATGGTACCTAAAAGTGTCTTTTTAAACACTTTCTGCTTACAGAAAGGTTACAGAAGGTTGCTTAGGAGGTAATGATAGCATAGTGGCAGTGCTAGGTGGCATGGTAGATTAGAGGCTGGACCTGGAGACAAATTTAACCTCAGATACTTATAAATATGTGTTTCTGGGTAAATTAGTTAATCTCTTATAGCCTTAGTTTCATTATCTATAACAGTACCTACTTGTTGGGGTTATTGTGAAGATTAAATGAGATTAATAAGGCTTGTAAAGTGCCCTGCACATCTTAAAGCACTTTGTAAATGTTACTACTATTTATTATATTTTTTCTCTCCTCTCCACAGAGTAGAAATCTGACCAGCCTTAATTCTGATCTCTGTTAAGGAAAGTAAATTCTTACCTCTTATCCACTTTAGAGAAAAGGCAGCATGCCTAGTTATACTATGCCTATAGGTGAATTTTTCTGAAATGGAAATGAAACATTTACCCTTTTGTTTGTTCTTCCTATTCACACCATACCCTGCCAGGCCAAAATTGTCCTGAAGTTTTAATTAGCCGCAAGGAGGCAAAATACTGTTAAAAAGGTGCAGTAGTAGTAAGCTATCTCTGGCATTCTTGTTGTCATAGCATATTTCTTGTCAAGCTTATACTCTCTCCCCAGTTAAAATTTATAGTCTCTACAAATTAGCAGATGCATAAGTATAATTTGTAGATACACGTTAAACCATGTACTAATTTGTATACAGAGATATTACATACATATTAGTAGTGTAGAACCTAAAATAGCAAACAATATGGCAAATTACATACATGCAACTATGCATCACAAAGTTGCAAACAATGGACCAAACAGAAAGGTTACATGAAAATTTATCACATAATATTTCAGGGTTACATACAAAATAAATATTACATATATTCTACTGATATTGTCTATGTGAAGGGATAAATAGGAAAGCATTCACAAAATGCTGACTATGTGCTGTGTGCTAGGAATACAGATACAAAAGCAAAAGCAGTTCCTGTTCACAAGAAACTTATATTCTAATGGAGAAACAATACACATAGGGAAGTGATGAACAAGAAGGTATACTTTGGTCCAGAAATGTACAGGGATGGTGAATTGGGTAATTTAAAAATTAATTGTAATGTTTATTATATGATATAATGCTTGTTGACTTGACTTGATTGACACACCACATTCAAGAACAATGATTGATTTTGTTGTTTTTCATGGTTCTAGAACTGGAGTGGGAATGGGAAGGGGAAAATATTTGCACTGGATGAAACTATTGTGAATTTGTGGAAGAGGTAGCAGGAGAAGAGGTAAGCAAGGGAAATTCAGTCTGGTCTTTCTTGAAATAATGTTCTAGGAGAGAGCAGGGCCCTAAGATGGACTTGCTGATAACATGGAACTTCTTTTACCTTAAAGCATCATATATGCCAGCCTGATCACAGACTGGATAAATCCTGAATTACTTCATTCATTTGCTGCCAGTTCAGTTCTATCTTGTCTCTATCTTGAGCTCTTAGATGCCTTGACAATCTGTGTCCAGATCATAATAAGATTCATTCCATGGCCTCCATGGCTATAGTATCAAGAAGGAAAGGATCAAAATGAGTCTTTGTCTGGGACTTCCCAACTTCTGAAAAAACACCACCAGTTTCCCTTCAAGCTGAAATTTCCCTCTGAATCCCCCTTATTTTGGCAATCACTCGGTGTTCTGTCCATCTGCATTTTGTAGATCAGATGAAATCATCCCTCTTGTCTTCCTTATTTTCAGAGAATCTAATTCTTCCATAGGTAGTAGTAGTTTGTATCTTTGCAAGGACCTTCTGCCAAACTCAATGTCATCCTCTAGTACCTTTTCTCAGGTTATACACTATAATTCTCTTGTTCCCAAAAGTTACACTCATTGCTCAATAGTCTAATCTGTATCTGGTCCTCACTACTGCACAACCCATTCTCTATTTTGTGACTTAATCTGTCACTCATTATATCTCTGTCAGATAGTTGCTCTGCTCTGATCAAGAGAGATCAAAAATTTGTAGAGTATATAGAAGCCTCATACTCATATATCATGAATATTTTCTGGGTTTTTTTTTTCAGGAAGAGAGAAAAGGCCTTAGACATGTTGAAGACCAGATAATATCACAAAAAATAAAACTGATTATCAATTTCCTAATAGAGTGAAAAAGATTTGTTATCCATGTGTGAAATATTTCCAAATCAATTGTCCATATAGTCATATTGTTGACTTTTTAGAACAAAGATAAAAATTGATACCAAGTAAGAAAGGAATAACTGAGAAAATATGGTATAAAATAATAACTGTCATTTAAACAGCAACTTTGAAGTTTCCAAAGTACTTTATCTGACCTGAGCTTTAAGTTAGTCCTGTGAGGTAGGTATTACTGTCCTTATTTTACACATAAAGAAACTGGGAGGCAAAGGTTTTAAGGAATTTTCTCTTATCACATAACTAGTGATATTGGAAAAAGGATTTGAATTCATCTCCCAGACTTCAAGACCTGCTTTCTATCTACCCACTATGTCATGCTTCTCCTTCAATATGACCTATTAAATGTGTTGTTGATGCAAAAAAAATGTGAGAAATAGATAAAATGATAATAATCTACACAAACTATTACTCTCTCTTAAGAAAATGAAAATGAATTACTAAAGTGAGTAAACAAAAAAACACCTTGTCCTGGAGACCAATTCAGCCAATAAACACTCAGTCTCTTCAATTGGGAGATATTGAAGATAAGGAAAAATATAATTTAACAAAAATTTATTGAAGAACACTTTTATAAAAGGAAAATAAAAGAAATCATCAGAGATGTATGAGAAGAATAGGCGATAGGTCAATCACATGTCAAGAGTGAGATATTACTAATGGACAATTGACACTCCATTAATATCCATGCAATGTCAAAGGATATAAAAGTGTCCATCAGGTTGTATAAACTTCCTGCAAAGGATTTAAGGTAAGAATGTGGATATGAGCACAAGAAGATATGACTGGTTTGTAATCTCATCCAATAGAGGAGATGCTCACATCCACGAATACAAAGATTTGTTAAGCAATAGAGTACAGAAATGATATTTGGGTTTTTTTTTTTGAGACTCCTGATTTTATTATTCAATTTCTTTTTTCTGTTTAAAGTAGTCTGTGATGGCCAGGAGCCAGAAATGATATTTGTTAATTTTACTATTTTGGTGAAGATTTTTGAAAAGAATACTTAATTTAGAGTGAGAAAGTCCTAAATCTATCAATTATTAGCTGTATGACCATAGACAAGGAATATAATCTCTATGTCTCCATTTTTTATCTATAAAACAAGAAGAGTACTAATTGTAACCTCCTAGTTTTTGACAAGTTTAAAATATATATATATAAAGTAAGTTAAAGGTTATGTAAATACTAGTAATTATCTTGAATAAATTTGGTTCTCTCTTGTTAAATCAAATATTCTTCCTAAGGTCTATTAGTGCTACAGAGGGAAGTAGCACAAATATTTAAGAATATGAATTATTCTCCAATGGGTAAGTGGTAGGAATATGCAAAATCTCTATGCTCTATTCCCTCCTCTATCCATTCAGTTGGGTTCCTTCCTTTTAGACCCTCCCCTTTCCAGTTCATGCTTCATAAGCCTACAAGGTGATAAACCAAAAGTCTGACAAGGTTACTCCCACTCATGAAACTTCAGTTGCTTCCTATTGCCTTTAGGTAGAAATAAAAACATCTGTTCAGTATTTTAAGTCCTTCACAAAATGACTGCTTTCTATCTTATTACATGCTACTTTCCTTTTTGTATTCTATATTTCAGTCATCTGACTTGTTTACTTTTCCTCATATACATTAAATTTTTAATCTCCTTGTATAAATTGTCACTCATTATTCCCTTTTTACTTCTACCTCTTATACCTACTTTAATCTCAAATGCCACATTCTTTAGAAACCTATGCTGATCTCTTCATTTTTACTGCCCATCTAGGAAAAAACATACATATACACAAACACAAATTGTATTTGTATGGATATAACATCTCTCTTGAAAGAAAATAAACTCCTTAAGGGCAGGAACTATTTCATTTTAATCTTTCTTTATACCCCTAGAACCTAGTATAGTGCCTGGCATATAATAGACACTTTTTGATTGATTGAGTTTCTGGAATTCCATTGCTATCAAAAACTGAATAGATGAAAAAGAATTCTTACCCTAACAATAATAATTTCATACTTCAAAGGTGGAAGAATCAACATGCATACTTTTATTTTGAATTTGGAAAGGGTTTGAGTATGGAGTTAGCAATGGAGTGACTGTTTTGGGGGGGGGACTTTTTTTTTTTTTTTTAGGAAAAACCTAGCTAAGTTTTAAGGGTCTTATCACCAGACTGGCTGCAAGATGATGAATTTTGCAATCACAACTCTGAGATTATTTATCAAAAAGTCAAAGGATTATAATCTGTATTAGAGAAGGGAATACCCACTGGACAATACCATAGATCCTTCAAAGTATTGAAGTAGAAAGTTGTTCTAGAAAGAGGGAGGTGATACTACATAGTGAGACTACATATTAAAATAGTGTGCAGGCTGTGATAGAAAGAGCCATCCACATCCAGAAAGAGAACTATGGAGACTGAATGCGGATTAAAGCATAGTATTTTCACCTTTTTTCATTGTTATGGTTGTTTGCTTGCTTGGTTTTTTTCTTGAGTTTATTTTTCCCTTTTGATCTGATTTTTCTTGCACAATATGAACAAATATGGAAATATGTTTAGAAGAACTGCACATGTTCAACCTATATCGGATTGTCTGGAGTGGGGGGAGAGAAAAATTTGAAACACAAGGTTTTTCTTTTTTTGTTATTGTTGAGGCAATTGGGGTTAAGCGACTTGGCCAGGGTCACACAGCTAGGGAATGTTAAGTGTCTGAGGGCAGATTTGAAATCAGGTCCTCCTGACTTCAGGGTTGGTGCTCTGTCCTCTGTGCCACCTAGCTGCCCCAAGCATAAAACTTTTCAAAGGTGAATGTTGAAAACCACCTTTGCATGTATTTGGAAAAATAAAATACTATTTAAAAAATACTGTGTTTTGGCCACAGCAAGACTATATGATGCTCGATTCTGATGGACATGGCTCTCTTCAACAATGAAATGCTTCAAACCAGTTCCAATTGTTCAGTGAAAAAAAGCCATATACACCCAGAGAGAGGGATGTGAAATGTGGACCACAACATAACATTTTCATGCTCTCTATTGATGTTTGCTTACATTGTTTCCCTTCTCAGATTTTTTTTTTTTGTAGATCCAACTTTTCTTGCACAGCAAGATAACTATAAAAATACGTATACACATATTCGATTTGTCAAGTATTTTAACATAATTAGCATAATTAGACTTCCTGCCATTTAGGGGAAGGGTAGGGACTAGGGAGGAAAAATTTGTAACAGAAAGCTTTGCAAGGGTCAATATTGAAAAATTACCCATACATATGTTTTGCAAATAAAAAATTTTAAAATTTTTTTTAAAAAATAAAAAATACTGTGTTCAATTCTAGATAGCACATTTTAGGGAGAATAGTGTTCAAGACCTAAGACTTTTCTACTCCTTTGGTATATCCTTTGCCTTAAAATACACTGCATATCTATCTGTTATTGTACTCACAGTTGGATCATCTCCAGCATGGATCTCCATTTTTTCTACTGCATCCAAATCCAGCTGTTTTTTTCCCCTTTTTATTCTAATTGGTGCTATTTTTACCTCTTTCAAAAGCCTCTTGAAGACTGTGAGTTAGGGACCAAATGTAGTGAGTTCATTATCCTTCATGGAGAAGACAGTTTGTTAAAATGTGTTTTGCAATTCTTTTCCATTTTTTCCTTCTGTTTTTAGTAATGCTATTTTCATTCTTGAATGACTTTGGGTGACTTTGTTAGATGACTGTCTTACCATGCTTTCTTCAGACTAGTTTTACTTTCCTCTGCTCCCCTTTGTTTTATGATGTTATCACTTGTAATCATCATTCTTCCAAAAGATTTAACATGTGTTTATACCCTGGTTCAGTGTTGCCATTTCTTTTCTTTTGGCAAGTAAGTTATATGTTTGCTGATTGAGGAGTTTTTTTGAGCTATTTTAATCTCCATATCCAAGTATTAAATTTATATAGTTTAAGCTTTTAAAATGTTGTATAAGAATGATTAAAATATTGTGTAGCCTTCCTTTGAGGGGTATGCTAATAACAGAAAGCATAGCACTGGATGTTTTGGAGAGGAACTGTTGAAAGCTATGTATGAAGGTTAAAGCTCTTCACCTATGCACATCAGCAATTCTTTTGTAATTTATAGTCTGAGGGCACTCCTGGTATCTAGGTCTTCCTCACTCCCAAGATCTCTCCTCTTTGCCATACATTATGTTGCCTTTTAAATTAACTCTACAAATTTTTACTTTAATTAAATTCTGCTAGCAAGTTGAATTGTATTACTTATTTATATTAAGATTAAAAATTAATATAATGCTTTAATACAAAAGTTATAGAAATCCAATTTAGCTAGCTACTCAATGAAGTAAGAATACTATACTAGCTTTGAAATGTAGTTGAACAGTACCATAAAAGAAAAGAAGTGGCTGAAGTCCATTCCTAAGCTCTTAGTCATCCTCCAACATTAACCTCCAGTTACTACTTCTCATATCTTTTTCATCTTGTCCAGTTTACTCCAGAGTGGTCAGGAATTTTCAAGTCTGAGAAGGTGTTTTCTACTGAGATATAAAAAAGATTTCATTTTGGATTTGCTTCTTGACTGATTTTATTTTTAATATAATAATAAATTATACTTGACATGATTTTTATCCAACTTATTAACTGTGCTTTTCTAAAATTAATTCCCTTACTCAATTCTTTTTTTCCACATATAACACATTTGATCCAGGTTTTGATATAAATCTCCAATTCAATTAAATTCTACTCTTCTAATAGAAATTCTCTAATAGTTTTTTGTTTCATATTGGATATATTTTATCCAGGTTTCCATATGAATACCTCCTTGTCTCCATTTTGAGGAGCTGTAGTGTAAAAATGCATAAGTCACTTTGCTGAAAGAAGTCACTCTTAGATTTCCAAGTTGTCCTTGTTCAACCTGTTCTGATGTTATCAAGTTACAGTGCTCATAACATTTATGATTGTTTGGTAGATTAGCTACTTCAAAAAGTCATTTTTTTCTTATTCTTAATAATACTTGGAGATTGACAACAGCTATTTCTTTCAGAGGCCTTCATGGTTTTGGATGTCAATTTCCAAAACTTTTGTTTTATTGCAAGTGAGAATTTGGAACAAACCAGGCAAAGATCAATCAGTCTGGCATTCTGAAACACCTGTAGTAAAATTATTACATAGTTTTAATTATCTTAACTTGTTTCAGATTACCTATTATACAAAGCATTAGTCTAGGTTTCAGGGAGGAGCTGGGAAAAAAGAGGATCATTTTCAAAGATATTATCTTTTAAAGACTGTTGTTTAAATCCTAAATCCAGCTGAAAGTCCAAACTAATTCAAACATGTACTAATTAAATCCCTTCTAGTGCTGGGCATGGTAGATGCTGATATAATGGTAAAAATGAAGTAATTCCTGTCCTCAAGGAACTTATATTTTATTGTGAGGAAACAACACATACAAATTCAATAAACACAAAACACACATAAATTTAATGAAAAAAAATTTTTTTTTATCAGAGAGGGCATTCAAAGTTTGTTTGAAACCTCACAAATGTAAGGCTTCTTGTTACTGAGACCTAGAGGGGTTTAATGAAATGCCTATTATCACATACTAAATTTGAAGAGGGGCAGAAATACCAGCTCACAATGTCTAATCCTATAATTTATCACTTTTAGCAACTATGGCAGGGTAAAGGATGTCTCAGGAAAAATACCTCAGCTGTTGATCATGAAAAATAGACTTACTACTCTGGCAGTATTTTACATATTTTTTACATACTATTTAGTGGGCAGGGGACTCCAGATGTTTCTTCCCTATAGTGCCTGTCTAGAAAAGGCTAAAGGCATTGCCCAGTGCTGAAACTACCAGTTTAACGCTCACCTATCCCCCTAGTTGTCCATGAGATAGTTTTCCCTTAATTCCCTTAATTGACAAAAGACCTTAACAGGAACTCTACAGATTCTCTGATGAAGCCAGGAAAAGATTTTTATTCATGATCTTGCAAGAATGGGTATTCACAAATATACACACCATTAAAATACCAAAAGTTATGTTTTGTTTTTTGTTCCCTGTCCTGTGACAGAAGTCCCTCCCCTAACTCCCCATTGACTTCATACTACAGAAGTTATAGCCTCTCCCGAGTGCTTAATTCCCCCACATGTGAGTCTCTACCCCTAACTGTAACTGTAGGCATAAATGAACATATTGGCAAAAAGCAGTTACATGTTCTTTGTAACACTGGCATTTATAGGTGTGTTGTCATGCAGGCATCCCCAACCTGATGCAGAGGCAACATCTTTAACCACATTTTCTCCAATCCCTTCTTTTCTTTTTATTTATACTTTGTTGCACCTGAATCTTATTTCATTATGTCATAAGAAGATTCTGGTCTTGATAACATTATTTCATCAAACAATTCATGTGACAAACTCCTCTTACTCCTTTAGAAAAGGTTGTCTGATCCTCATTTTCTTTTTCAAATGCCAGAGTAAAAGGAATAGCCATTTGAATCAGTGCACAGGTGAGTGTGCCTCCTCTACAATATTACCAAAGATCAACTCCAAGTATGTTTATCCCTGAGAAACAGCCAGAACTATCCCTAGTTACATTCCAACTTTGAATGCATGATGACAAAGTCCCTAGGTTTTGGAATTCTTCACCCTGCTGTGAGAGACAAGCTGAGTGACTTCCCAAACCTGGATGAGAGACTGGTATAACCTTAGTGTTCCCTTTCTTTACAGAAGGGAAAGGTCAAAGCACTGCAATTTTCTCCAGATATATTGTTTTGGAACAAGAGGACCATACACTTGAATTCACTCTCATGTCTTTTCATGACTAAAGGGAAATGTATTATGTGGGTGTTGGAGTGACCAGTGGCACAGGTATTGCAATCACTTTTCTTCAAATTCTTTATAATATACTTTACCAGTTCTAACCAGGCATTGGTGTCTCCATAACCTCCTATTGTTTGCCATAACTTACATTCCTCTAAGAAAACTGGTTACACTAAAATTTCTTCTTCAAACCACACTGAAGATGTTTCAATAGTTTCAATAAGTAATAAAATAAGCAAGGTCCCACAAACAATTGTATCAATTGTTCTTACATCATTTTAAAACCTTTATAGACTTTATTTCATATAAGTATATTTTTCTAGTAAGATATATATATTATATATATATAATAGCAGGCAAATGACTAGGCTAAATATTCATTTACCTTATGATAATACATTTTTAGAATGAAAACAAGATCTTATATACTTGAATTGTGTTCACGGCTTCTACTGACCACTTGCTCTAAATATAGAAATTTGCTATAATAAGAAAAATCAAGGTTATGATTTATGATAGAAAGTGTCTTTACTAGAAACAATTCACAACTTTAGCAAAGTTGCAGGATACAAAATAAATCCACATAAATCATCAGCATTTTTATATATTACCAATAAAGTTCAGCAGCAAGAGATACAAAAAGAAATTCCATTCAAAATAACTGTTGATAGTATAAAATATTTGGGAATTTATCTGCCAAGGGAAAGTCAGGAACTATATGAACTAAACTACAAAACACTTTCCACACAAATAAAATCAGACCTAGTCAATTGGAAAAACTTAAAATGCTCATGGGTAGGCCGAGCAAATATAATAAAAATGACAATACTACCCAAACTAATTTACTTATTTAGTGCCATACCAATCAAACTCCCAAGAAATTATCTTGCAGATCTAGAAAAAATAGTAGCAAAGTTCATTTGGAAGAACAAAGGGTCAAGAATTTCAAGGGGATTAATGAAAAAAAAGGCTGACGATGGTGGACTTGCTGTACCAGATCTAAAACTATTTTATAAAGCAGCGGTCATCAAAACCATTTGGTACTGGCTAAGAAATAGAGTAGTCAATCAGTGGAATAGGATAGGATCACAGGACAAACTAGGCAATAACTATAGCAATTTAGTCTTTGATAAACCCAAAGACCCCAGCTTTTGGGATAAGTACTCACTATTTGACAAAAACTGCTGGGAAAATTGGAAACTAGTGTGGAAGAAATTAGGGTTTGACCCACATCTAACACCACATACCAAGATAAGATCTAAATGGGTTCATGATCTGGATATAAAGAGTGATACTATAAGTAAATTAGAGGAACATAATATAGTTTACCTCTCAGACCTATGGAGACGGAATAAATTTGTGTCCAAGGAAGAACTGGAACTCTTAATTGAAAACCAGATAGATAACTTTGACTTTATTAAGTTAAAAAGTTTTTGTACAAACAAAACCAATGCAGACAAGATTAGGAGGGAAGCAATAAATTGGGAAATCATCTTTACATTTAAGGGTTCTGATAAAGGTCTCATCTCTAAAATATATAGAGAATTGTCTCATATTTATAAAAATTCAAGCCATTCTCCAATCAGTAGATGGTCGAAAGATATGAACAGACAATTTTCAGAGGATGAAATTAAAACTATTTATAGTCATATGAAAAGGTGCTCCAAATCACTATTGATCAGAGAAATGCAAATCAAGACAACCCTGAGGTACAACTACACACCTGTCAGATTGGCTAAAATGACAGGAAAAGTTAATGATGAATGTTGGACGGGATGTGGGAGGGCTGGGACACTGATGCATTGTTGGTGGAGCTGTGAACGGATACAGCCATTCTGGAGAGCAGTTTGGAGCTGTGCTCAAAAAGTTATCAAGCTGTGTATGCCCTTTGACCCAGCAGTATTTCTATTCTGCTTATATCCCAAAGAAATCATAAAGAAAGGAAAGGGCCCCACATGTACAAGAATGTTTGTGGCAGCCCTTTTTGTAGTGGCTGGAAACTGGAAATTGAATAGATGCCCTTCAATTGGAGAATCGCTGAATAAATTATGGTATATGAATATTATGGAATATTATTGTTCTGTAAGAAATGACCAGCAAGACGATTTCAGAGAGGCTTGGAGAGACTTGCATGAACTGATGCTGAGTGAAATGAGCAGAACCAGGAGATCATTATACACGGCAACAACAGTACTATATGACGATCAATTCTGATGGACATGGCTCTCTTCAACAATGAAATGTTTCAAACCACCTCCAATTGTTCACTGAAGAAAGCCATATACACCCAGAGAGAGGGATGTGAAATGTGGACCACAACATAACATTCTCATACTCCTTGATTGATGTTTGCTTACATTGTGTTTCCTTTATCTGATATATCTTTTGTGTAGATAAGATTTTTCTTGCACAACAATGATAAGTTTGAAAATATGTATACATATATTCAATTTGCCAATATTTTAACATAATTAACATGTAGTGGATATCCTGCCATCTAGGGGAGGGGTGGGGAGTTGGGGGGAAAATTTGTAACAGAAAGCTATGTAAGGGTTAATGTTGAAGAATTACCCACACATATGTTATGCAAATAAAAAAAAAAAGTATAGTCCTTCACCCCTTGAAACTCTTTGACATTCAAATCCCTTCTCCTGGGATTTTAAGGTAGCAGTGAACTGTCTGAGACATGAGGTGATACCTGAGAGCTGAGAGACACAGGCTTTAGATTTTTCGAAGTGTTGCCTGAGGGCAAAATGACAGTGGCTGGTATCTCCCCCGGGACTATTTTTTAAATTTTTTAAATTTCTCTCTACTCTCTCCCAGTCCTTCTTCAGTCAGGAAAGGAGGGAAGGGGGAAGAAAAGAAGGCAGTTCTTAAAATAGGGTGCTAACTGTATTGAGGGACTCAAGTACTTACCTGCTAGGTAAGATGCCCAGATCTTCTTAAATCATGTAGAAGACAGTATCCCATCTAAGGTGGTGATGATGTGATGGAGACTGCTTGGATCTCTCTCTCTGTCTCTCTCACATACACACACACACACACACACACACACACACAGAATCCAACCAAGATGTTGTCGTGCTAAAAATATAAATGGCATAAATTCTAAGCTTGGTCATGAAAGGATAGAAGGTAATGCACAATGGTGGGTTATCTTTTTCAAGTTAGTAACCTGGAAGCTAAGTTTTTATATCTGGAAAACTTAACTTTTAAGAAAATGCAGGTTAGCTAAATCCTCTCAT
The DNA here is from genome assembly GCA_023553655.1 of Myrmecobius fasciatus. Lineage (NCBI taxonomy): Eukaryota > Metazoa > Chordata > Mammalia > Dasyuromorphia > Myrmecobiidae > Myrmecobius > Myrmecobius fasciatus. The sequence continues at coordinate 205,976 of JAJPUD010003234.1, read as the reverse complement.
TTGCAATCTAGCTGACAGGAAGAAAGGCACAAAGAGACACAAAGATGAGAGAGGACAAAAAAAATGGAAACAGAAAAGAAAAAAGGTGTTTTAAAAATTTCTTATCTTTTTATCTATTATAGGTTGTTCCTCCCATCTTTCCCCCCAACATTTTCCTTTTGGGACTATAAAGAGGAATATCCACAGGGGTTTCATTATCTCCCCTTAATTTCCTTGGTGCCTTTGAATTCCTATTCCCCATCTCACTTATTTGTCTGAGACCTTTTGTGCTACTGGACATACACTTAGTCTCATACTCCTGTAAGATGCTACTTATCAAAGCAGTACTTTAATATTCCTCTTTTTCCTTACCTTGGCTTGTGCACAGAGTTGTTTGGTTATCTGTGGTGTCTACACTTAGACCATTTTCCTGCATTCACAATAGTCTTACTCACCAGAATAGTTATAGGATTCTGAGTGATTGCAATCTGGGACACCCATAGCCAATCCACAAGATCGATGAAAGCAATTGGATGCATCTTCCTGTCCTTTGGCAACAGCAACCCTTCACTCTGGATGTCTGGATCCCAGATGAGCCCCCAATTTGTAAGGGAAAAAAAAAAAAAAAAAGGCCTTAACAGGGACTCTGCAGATTTGTGATAAAGCCAGGAAAAGGTTTTTTATTTACCATCTTGCAAAAACAGTTATCCACAAATAAGCATACCCTTAAAGCCAAAGCATAACCTTTTTGTTCTTTGTTCTGAGATGCAAATCCTTTCCCTAATTTCCCATTAGCTGGGTACTACAGAGGTCACAGATTATGCTGAGTGCCTCATTCCCTCATGTGAGTCTCCAACCCTAATTATATCTCCATACACGTTCAATTTCCCCTTTCTTATGCCTTATTTGGTCATAGTTCTCCTTAACTGTATGTAAATGAACATGTTGGCAAAAATTAATTACCTGTTTTTTGTCAAGTAGGCATTTACTGCTGTGTTGTCATGTAAGAATCCCTACCCTGGTGCAGAAGCAACATCTTCAACCACATTTTCTATGTACAGGAAAAAAATGTACAAGCATTTAATGAAGCATCCAAAAAAAAAAAAATCTAAAAGGATCTTAAGCAGCATTAACACTAGTACACCCTCACAGAACAAGAAAGATAATGGTCCTATTCTTTAGTACAGTCTTTTGGACTGAAAACTCCATCAACATAGAATTTTATCTTATCTTTCACAGAATCTCTGAGTTACAAGGAATCTTAAAGTACATGTATTCTAATCTTTTTTTTTTTCTGAACAGGATCTACCCTAGTGACTGTGACTTTCAGAGATTCTAAGCAGTGAATTGTTTTCTTTATTATTATTAAACCTTTTTAATTTCAAAACATATGCATGGATAATTTTTTGAGATTAACTCGAACAGCCTTGTGTTCAAAATTTCCCCATACCTTCCCCCCCCCACTTCCCTAGATGGCAAGTAATCTAATAATATATGTTAAACATGTTAAAAAATATGCTAAATCCAATATATGTACACATATTTATGCAATTATCATGCTGCACAAGAAAAATCAGATCAAAAAGGGAAAAATGAGAAAGAAAACAAAATGCAAGCAAACAACAACAAAAAGAATGAAAATACTATGTTGTGATCCACACTCAGTTCCCACAGTGGACTCTCTCTGGGTGTAGATGACTCTCTTAACAAGATCATTGGAACTGGCCTGAATCATCTCATTGTTGAAGAGCCACGCCCATCAGAATTGATCATCTTATAATCTTCTTGTTGTTGTGTACAATGATCTCCTGGTTCTGTTCATTTTATTTAGCATCAATTCGTGTAAGTCTCTCCAGGCCTCTCTGAAATCATCCCACTGATCATTTCTTATAGAACAATAATATTCCATAACATTCACTTATTCAGCCATTCTGCAACTGATAGGCATCACTCAGTTTCCAGTTTCTTGATACTACAAAATTTTTGCACATGTGGGGCCTTTTTCCTCCTTTATGATCTCTTTGGAATATAAGCCCAGTAGAAACACTGTTGGATCAAAGGACATACACATTTTGATAACTCTTTGGTTATAATTCCATATTGCTCTCCAGAATGTTTGGATCAGTTCACAACTCCACCAGCAATGTATTAGTATCCCAGTTTTCCCACATCCCCTTCAACATTCATCATTATCTTTTTCTGTTATCTCAGCCACTCTAAGAGGTATGTGTTAATACTGCAGAGTTGTTTTAATTTGCATTTCTTTGATCAATAGTGATTTAGAGTATTTTTTCACATAACTAAAAATGGTTTCAATTTCTTCTGAAAATTGTCTGTTCACATCCTTTAACCATTTATCAATTGGAGAATGAGTTGAATTCTTATAAATCTGAGTCAATTTTCTATATATTTTAGATATGAGTTCTTTATCAGAACTCTAAGCAGAGATTCTAACAAAAAGGAATCATTCCTAAAGCTGTTTCCCAGTAGATCAGTGGTTGAAAGTCAGAACAAACAAATCATAAGAGTTGCAAACTATTACCATGTGAAAAAAATGCCCTAAATCAGTAATGATAAGAGAAATGCAAATCAAAACAACCCTGAAATTTTACTTCTCACCTCACAAATAGGCAAAGACATAAAAATGGGAATAGAAAATTTTAGAGGGAGAGTTCCAGGGGCAGAGCCAAAATGGCTAAGTGAAGCTAGGAAGCTGCTTGGTCTTCCTAGTTTCCCCCCAAAACCACATGAAATCAAGCCTCTGAATAGAGTCTAATGGAATGAAACTACTCTCTAGCTTAAGATAGATTAGAAGGACTTCAAGAAAGTTCAGATGGTGTCCAGAAAAGCTAACAAGAGGGTCTTAATCACAGCAGATTAGCAACTGAGACCCTCTGTCCTGGCTCAATAATAAAGCAGACCAGGGCGAGCAACCCTCAGCCCCAGCACAGAAAACAAATTGCCAACTAAGAAATCAAGCTACTGCTGGAGAAAACAGATAGGGCTAACCTCTGCTGTGATAAAGATACCAAACATAAGACTCAGAGCATCACAAAAAGCTTGGGGCAGTGCCCCCTGCACTACAGAAACAGAGCTTGATCTCAAAAGTGACAAAAAAGGAAAGAAGGAATAAAGAAAGAAAATGAGCACGATATAGAAAAAAAAAACCTTTACCATAGAAAGCTACTATTGTGACAGGGAAGACCAAAACACTCATTCAGAAGAAGACAAAATGCCCACATGGGAAATCTGAAATATTGATATGAATTTGTCTCAAGCCCAAAGAGGCTTCTTTGAAGCTTTTACAAACACTTTTAAAAGATAAATAAGAGAAGTAGAAGAAAAATTGGGTAAAGAAACAAGAGTTATGCAAGAGAGAGTCAACAATTTGGAAAAGGAAGGACAAAAATTGACTTAAAAAATACAATTGGCCAAATGAGAAAAAATTCCCTGAAGAAAACTTCTTGAAAAGTAAAATTAATCAAATGGAAAAAAGATATAAAAGCTAACTGAAGAAAATCATACATTAAAAAGTAGAACCAAACAAAAGGAAGCTAATGAGTCTATGAGACAAACTAAACTAAACTAAACTAAACAACACTAAACAAACTAAAACAACTAAACTAACTAAACAAACAAAAAGAATGAAAAAACAGAAGAAAAGAAAATTTTAGAAGGATTGTGGGAAGAAAGGTATACTGATGCATTTGTTGGTAGAGTTGTGAATGAGTACAATCATTTAGGAAAGCATTTTAGAATTAGGCAAATAAAATGAATAATATGTCCGGAGTCTTTGCTCATGAAATTCCACTATTAGATTTATACCACAAAGAGGTCATTGATAAGAAGAAAGTTCCCATATACAGTAAAATATTTGTAAAAGCACTTTTTGTGATAGAAACAAATTATAAATAATGTAGATGCCCATCAATTTAGTTATGGCTAAACAAGTTGTTTGCATGAATGTAATGAATATTGCTGTGTTTTAAGAAGTGATAACTATAATGAATTTATAAAAACATGGAAAAATTTACAGTCTGATACAGGGTAAGTAAACAAAGGCAAGGAAAACAATATATACTATGACTACAACAATGGAAATGGAAAAAACAACCATAAATCAAAAGTGAATGCTGCAAAATTACAAAACATGGTTACCAAAAAAAAAAAAAAGGTATATGAGAAATCTCCCCCCAACCCCAACTCCATTGAAAAAGATAGAAGGTCTATAGGTTTGGTATGATATACATATTTTCAGATTTTTTTTTGATGTCAATCAATTTTGTTCACTTTTTCTTCTTTTTTTTCTTTAAAAATATTACTTTTGTGATATAGGAGGGCTCTCTGGGATGAGGAGGAAGGATACCAGGAGAAATATTGGTAATGCAAAATACAAGAGATATCAACAAAAATTATTTTGTCTTTAGCAAAAGGGAGTCATGGAGTAGCAACTTGATGGACTGGGAATTCAAGTTTTAATTCTCCCAGTCTCTCTATGATTTTGGGCAAGGTTTTTCCCTTTCTGGTTTATTTCCTCATTTGTAAAGTTTGGTCAAGGGCTAGTCATGACTAGTCTGGTAGTATATACTTTATTTTGTGAAATCTCTACTCTAACTATTCTGAGGAGGAAAAAGAACAGAATCAAGGATGATATAAACCCTAAACCAGCTTATTTTCAGGAATTGCTAAAATGACAATCATAAGAAGGACATCTTCCCAGATTGTCTTGTTAGCATCTTTAAAGACAGTCACAACAACCTTTGAAGCAAAATTGATGGGAATTTAGCTTTCCCGACTGCCTTAATACCATAAGTTAAGACAGTCATAATGGGAATTCTATCAACCATAACTGCATACAAAAAGAAAGTTATCTTTCTTGATTGGCATATCATTAGACAGGTCTGGGACTTGGTCAGCCAGGCGTTTTCCTTTATCTCCCCAATTCTTCCCCAGTTTTTCCCCTAACTTCTTAGATCCTACTCTGCTCCCCTGAAACTTTAAAAGTTGTGTTCCTCAAAACTAAGGCGCTCATTCATTTATTACTCTGCATTGTATTTGTTTGAGCCCATGTATGTAACTTCACATAAATAAAACAACAGTAAAATTTCCATTACTTGTGATGGATGCCTGATTCAGTTTTTTCAGATTGATTGAATTGTAACCAAATTTCTATTACACTATTTTTTAAATAATATACTTTTACAACTATGCTCTCCCAAATCTATTTCATATTACCACATTTGGTACTATTAGCATTATTTTTTTTCTATTAGTATTATTTTAAGAGCATTTCAGAATGAAAGAATTCTGGAAGTCAGATGGTCTGACCCATACCTGAAGAAAAATCCTTTCTACAACATTCAAACAACTGGTCATCTACTCTATACTTGAGGGCTTTAGCTGAGGGACAACCACTGACTCTAGGACTCTACTTTCACTTAAAGGTTAACAACTCATCAAATTTCCCCCTGTGAAACTGATGGTTCTCTTGAACCTCAGTTGCCATATATTTATATGATTTATGATTTTTTATTTTAAACTTATTAGTTATAAAACTTACATTGAGTTGAATAAACTATAGTGCTCTACAACTTTATGTTCTTTACCTAATCTTCTGACTGATTTTGTATTCTTGAAACTTTTTCTTCATTTTTTTTTTTTGGTTTTTAACAAATAAAATTTTTTTTCTCCGCCCCTTTAAACTTTCAAACTGTTTATATATGATGCATCACACTCCAGCAAGGTGGTACAGTGAATAGCATGCTGGATTTGGAGTAAGGAAGATTCCTCTTCCTGAGTTCAAATCTGACATCAGTCACTTATTACCTGTGAGACCCTGGGCAAGTCACTTAACTGTTTGCCTCAGTTTCCTCATCTATAAAAGAACCTGGGGAAGGAAGTGCCAAACCATTCTAGTATCTTTGCCAAGAAAACCCAAAATGGAATCACAAAGAATTGGATGTGATTGGAGAACAAGAAGTTAAAACAAACTTCTTTTCCTGCTCCTTTTTGTTCATTTTAGGAATCACAATGTTCACTGACAACAGTAGCAGTATCTTACATGCTTTAACAGTTGATTAAAACTTTTTATTTTACAAGAACTTAATAAATGCTTATTGAATGAATGCATGTAAAACATGACAAAGGGAATGGAAGCAATCAGCTTCAAAAGATTGAGCATGTATTAAATAAACACTTATGAAGTCAAGCCTTGTGCTAACTATTGGGGATTTAGAGAAAAGCAAAAGCAAGGACACATGCAAATCCATAATGTGCTGATGAACATAATTCTCCAAGTACCTAAAGTTCCTGATGAAGATACACTCAGATTGATAACAATAGCCCTCTCTTGAATGAGGAGTATTTCAGGTCCAACAAACTATATTCTATTCTCATTACTCATATAGGGGATTCCTCACACCACCAAAAGGAAGCCTTAGTGCACTTTGTTAATGAGTTAATCCAGGAGGAATTTATTTCTTAGTTTGGAATTTGAGTGGTCTACTTGTCTCCAAGCTACTGAAGACCCAGAAAAGAAAATTCTCACCACTAAAATTGTTGGAACCAAAATAAATAAATAAATAAATCAACATTGGAAATGAATGTAGTTTATCAATTAAATGACACTAAAGAAGACATTGCTATTTTCTTTGCTACTTTAGATTTCTAATTGGATCATTTGGCCTTGTCAGTTCCTTACATTTAAAATCACAGGGAAAACATGTGGCTGGCCTCTGCTGTTATCATTCATCTATATTCATCTATAAAGAATTAGATTTGTTGTTCAGTCATTTTTAGTTGTGCCCTATTCTCTGTGACACCATTTGGATTTTGTTTTGTTTTGTGTGTTTTGGGCAGATACTGAAGTAGTTTGCCATTTCCTTCTTCAGATCATTTTACAGATATGGAAACTGAGGCAAATAGGATTGACTTGTCCAGAGTCACACACAGTGTCTGAGGCCAGATTTGAATTCAGAGAAATGAATCTTCCTGATTCCAGACCCTGAGTTCTCACCACTGTGATACCTCTGTGGCCTAAAGAATTAAACAGGTGAACTAAATTATCTGAGAATCTTTCCAGTTTTAAAATTCTGTGGTTCTATTTTTGAACTCTCCAATGATTTCTCTATTGCATTTAGCAATACTGTTAACAAATATATTGAAATTCATATGACCAACAACTTTTTCAGATGATGATATTATGATTTTATCCTTATTCTTATAAAATGTCTCTTCCTTTTTGATATTTTCCCTTCAAGGCTTACACTAAGGGTCTTCTGGACTATTGTTGATAGAATTGATTCATCTTTCTCAAAGAGAAAAACAACCGGTTTCTTTAATCTACCCCATCAGGAAAGTTAGGAAGTAAAAGTAAGCGTTCCCATTGACAATGAAAAGTCTAGCAGAAAATATATACATATTTTGACATCATTCAGTTTCATTTAGAACTGGTACCCTTGAATATGAACAATTATGAATCTCTGTTCTAATGAATAATTGGTTTATTTTCCGAACTGTTCTCCTTTAATGTCACTTTTGAATTTTAGTGGGAAGGTTTTTGTTTTTGTTGGACAAAAAAAAAAGGCAAATCTAAGAAATTTAAAAAGCTAATGTCCCTAGTATACTTTTAAATCTTAAATATTCATATCATTCGTTTAAATTACCTAAGTAGTTATATAAATGTATTGCTTTCGCAAATGAGATTCAAGAGCTTTTACTGTGTGAAGGTGGCATTTAGAATAAGGTTTGTTCATTATCAGAGCATTTTTCATTCTTCGGATCTCTGATATTTAGATAGATCTTCTGGATCTACTTTGAAGCCCCCCTCCTCTCTTCCCCCTCCCCACCTCTTCCACCCCTAAACTTCAGAACTTCAGACAGGAGAATATGTGTAATAGAAACTACACTAATATTTAAAAAAAATTATTCATATACTGCTCCCCAATAACAATGCCAATACTTGGGAAGTCTAAACTTTAGGGGAAAGTCACGTGAATGGATTTGAACTAAGTCTGGGATCCCTTCAATCTTCATCTCTCCGAGAAGCTGGATGATTCCCTCTAGACACAACTGTGAGATGAAGTCGATCGGTTTTTGTTTTTTGTTTTGCCTTTCTTTGTCTCCCTTTCGTTTAGCACCATACCTGACACACAACAAGTGCTTCATAAGTGTTTGATGAATAGGACCGATCGTATCCTCGGTATCGTCAATCTTGGATCGAGCTAACCACGGTTAAACAGGTTCTGCTTATCAGAACTTGTCCAACTTAACCCGCAGGGATTTGGAGAGCTCCAAGGCTAGTCCAACTGTAAAGTGGGCTCTTGGGGAACGGGGAAGCGAGATTGTTAAAATTATACAGAGTGAAAGGTCAAGAGATAAAGACCGGCTGGAACCTGAGACCTATGAGACGAGAAGAAACTTATCCAGAGAGTTAAGCAAGATGTTTCCTCGCACTCCACTTCTAAGCCCTAGGACGAAACTGTCTAGCCCACTTCTCCTTCCCTTCTCTCCTCAGTGTCCTCTCTCCCTCCCCCAGAGTAGTTCTGGGCGGGGCCGGCTGGAACACTGATCTGGGAGGGCTGGGGGAGGACCAAGAGGAAGAAGGAACAGTTCGCACCTGCCCGCCCTAGCGCCTAGCCCCCCCCAGACCCGCCCCCTTTCCTGGGCTCGTGGGTCCACCGGCCAATCGGGATCTCTGTCTCCCTTCTCCTTCCTTGGCTCCCCCTCCTGCAGTCTCTACCCCCCCGCCCCCAACCCCGGATACTGGGATCCCGCGGCGTGACGCGAGCACGGCGGCTCCTCCTCCTGCGTCTCTGGCTGCGCCGGGCAGGGGGGATGGTTCCATCATGGCGTCAATGCAGGTGAGAGGAGTTTGCGGCATCCGAGTGACCGGCTGAGGGGGGACAGGGGACGGTAGATTCGGACCAGGACAGCGGCGGAGGCCGCGGTAACTGCGGGCTGAGAGTCGGGAAGGGTCTGGATCCGCTGGGTCGGCTACGCCTCTTTTCGTCCCCGGCGGCCGCGGGGAAGGCGCGCCCTAGTCGACCTCGAAGCCGGAGAAGTTGGGTGGTGGTGGGGGGGAGGGTTTCGGAGAAAAGGGGGCGATGTGGCCCTTCTTTCCCTCAGCCGTGGCTTCCCCACTGCCCCCGTCTTCCTTCACGGTTGGCTGGCCTTTCCCCTCCCTGTCCCGAAAGGAAACAGCTGCTTTCACAATGAATTTCGCGATCGCTTGAGTGTCCAGAGAACAGTGAGAATGAGTGTGTAAGTGAGTGTGTAAGGGTGAATGTGAAAGACAGACCCAAGAGGCACAGAGGTCGGTCCCTGAGGAAGCCGGCTCCATGAGGGCCTCCGATGCTCTTCCTTTGGCTACCTTCCCTTTTCTCCCTTCTTCCCTTTTCTCTCTTCTTCCTGCTTTCCCTCCTTCCTTTCTTCTCATCCCTTTCTCTCTTTCCCACCTTTCTAAATAAAATACTCTCCTAACCCTACGCCCTTGAATAAATTGCTTTTTCTAGTTACAGTCACTCCCTTGACTGGTTGCCTTTGCTCTTCCCTGCCTCCTACCTATTACATCCTCCCACTATTAAAGTCTAACCCAAACATTAAGAGCATCCAGTAATATTACAGTCTTTCTCTCTTGGTTTCCCAGAAACTTTGACTTAACCGGTTCCTCTGCTACTTCTTTACCCTATAGTTAGTCCATGGTACCCCCAAAGCTTTCCACGATATCCTACTTTTTTTTTTTTTTTTAACCTTCGTCACAGTATTACATTCTTCTGCTTTCGGTTCTCAAAACGTTTTAGCAAAACACTTTCTAGTTGGAGTTTATTGTCATCTCCACTGGAGATTTCTGTGAGGTATCGTTTATTTTCCAACTTAAAATACCCTTGTCGATATTGTACAGTCAGTCTAAAGATTGCCGGAAAGATGGCAGTGTTCTAGTTCGTTGAAATTGAATGCACATTTGTTCATTCCAAGGTGGCTAGAATTATTAAAATTTTAGTTGCTTTGAAGAGAAACTAAGTACAGGGTATGAGTGTCACCTCAGAATTTTTGGAGGTTAACTCTTTAGTGAACAAAACTGCTTCATTTTGCTTCATATTAAAAATACCTCTCTAGTTTTTTGACTTCTGAAACATTTAAACTCCTCCCAGCTTTTTCCTTTTATAAGCTATGACATGATCGTCATTTTCTCTTCTTCCCTTTTCTGCATCCTTCCCCTTTTCTGCACACCATCTTTGTTCCCATTTACTTCATTCCCCTTTTATTATCCTCTCTGCTTTTTCTCTTGCCTTTCCTTCCCAACTCTTTTGTGCAGCACATAAAAAGTTATGTATTTATTGTTGAAGAGATATATGGAAAGATGTAATTACAAGATTTAGAAGGAGAAATGTAGGAAGAAACTTAATGTTGAAAAAGTATTTAGACTGAGTGTCCAAATAAACTTTATTGTGAGAGAAAAAAACTACCTTTGATAGGATTATTTGATAGAATATGTTACAGGGATAATGGTCTACAGCAAAAAAAAATTACCACTAAAATTAGATTTAGGGTTCTGAAAGGTAAGACTTCTTTATAACTCTGACTTATTTTTTTCCCCCAAAATGAGAAGAATTGAATTGTGAACAGAAACCAAATTGGAACAGAATTCCAATTTTTATCAACTTTCAATTTGTCAGGCATAGTTAAATAGTATGAAAAATGTTAGCCCACACAGTGTGTGTATGTGTGTAATGTGTATATATATATATGTATGTATATATGTGTATGTATGTGTATATGTATATATATATATATGTGCATGTTTTGTGATACAAGCATTACTCGTTGTCCTAGGGATTTTTGTGACTTTAGATGACTGGGGGAAAGAACAAACCTGATTTTGGCTTTGTTTAATTAGAAATATATTTGAAATTTTATTTTGAAATCTCTAACCAAGAGAGAAAGACTGTAATATTACTGGATGCTCTTAGATTAATGTTTAGGTGAAACTTTAAATAGTGGGAGGATGTAATAGGTAGGAGGCAGGGAAGAGCAAAGGCAACCAGTCAAGGGAGTGACTGTAACTAGAAAAAACAATTTATTCAAGGGCATAGGGTTAGGAGAGTATTTTATTTTCCCTTACATTTGGGATTTTAAAATGTTAATATACATTCACTGATATGTAAGGCTTAACTTTAAACTTTCTTTTTTTATTTAGTCTACAAATCTATTCTTTTAAAAGATAATTTTATTCATGCTTTTTATTTGTGTGTTTTGCATCAGTCATTTCTTAAAAAGGAGAGGGAAGGTGGTTAGTGTGTGGAAATCCTTCCAAATTGAGCCTTATGACAAAGAAAAGCAATTAGGGAACAATATCTGATACAATGATTATATCTAGCAATACTTTATGCTGGTTTCGTAGTATATCCCTGTTCTTTGGGTCCTTCAGTTGTTTGTTCAGTTGTACTCAGAGCTTCCTTTAAGTGACCTTTTCATTTCCAAGTTGTAGTTAGTCATAGTATATATTGGGGTTTTTTTGGTTCTGTTTATTTTATGCTCTAAGTTCATATAAATCTTCTTTTGTTTATGAATTTCTTGAGCTTCATTTCTTATGCATGATATTCATATAATATAATTGTGGGGCTCCCCCCACACACAATCAGTGGAATCCACATTGTTTCCATTTTTCCCCTACTTCCACAATGAGTGATACTATGAATGTTTTGCTATATGTCTTGTTTCTGTCATTGACTTCCTAAGGCTACATGCCCAATAGTGAGATCTTTGAGTCAAAGAATGTGGACACTTTTTTTCCATAATTTCAAATTGTTAATCAGATCTATTGAACTATCTGATGGACAAGACACCTACGTGGTAATGTAGAAAGAGCTCTGGGCCTGGAGTCATGAAGACCTGAGTTCAGATTCAGCCTCAGACACTGAATAGCTGTATGACCTTGGCCAAATTGTTTAACATCTCTTTGCCTCAATTTCCTCAACAGTAAAATGGGAATACTAACAGGACCTTGCCTCTCAGGGGTATTGTGAAGATCAAATGAAATGTTAGTGCCTGACATCCTAGGTACTTATATAAATACTTATTCCTTTCTGCTTCTCTTTCTCTTCATCAATAATATTTAGTATTAATATTATAATATTGAATGTAAAATTACATTAATTTGCATGTCTTCCTACAGTCCCATTAATGTTATTTTTTTTTTTTTGCCAGTTTGCAAGGTTACATGATACTTCAGCTATTGTAATTTTATATTTCTTTTACTATTAGTGTTTTGGAAAATATTTTCAAATGATTGTTCATAATTTGCAATTCTTTTGAAAACTTCATCTTTGATCACTTACCTATTTGGAAATAGCTCTTAGAATTTGTCATTTCCTAATATATCTTGGATGTTATGCAAGTCTGTTTTCATGTTCTCCTTGGTGACTAGATGTTTTTTGTGAAAGATTTATAAGTTTATAATACATTATTCCAACTGACTAAAATATCTACTGGAAAATAAGTAATATCTTAAAGTACATTTTGTTTACTGGTTTGTGAGAGATGGTCTTACTATTTAAGATATATGATCAGGTTCTTTAGTTTTCTTAATCTAAAGATCATTATCTGGCCATTCTGCTGCTACTGAAAATTAAAGGATTAAAGCACTTAACAGTTTTGTGAATTGCCATAAAATATATATATAAAAGTAATAAAATATAAACACAAATAGATATGAAAAAATTTAGCTTCTAGAACCAGTGCAATAAAATCAAAGGTATTACCTAAGGATTAAATCTGAATTAAAAAAATTTTTTTGAGATCTCAAGATGCATATTGAATTAATATTCATAGATTTAATACAGTTGAAAAGCTGATGGGAAAGTTAACAATCATCTAGTCTAACTTAATTTTTCAGGTATGGAAATGAAAGCTTGACTTTTCTAAGCCCCCAAACTGATAGGGAGGGCCCCTGATCACAGCCTATTTTATGCTTTTTACTAAATAAGGCAATGTTTTTCAAACTTTTCCTTATTTGTGATTCCTTTTGGAGCAATGCCTCCACCCTCTTTTTGTCTTTTAAAAAGTTTCATAACTCAAGCATTAACATGAATATTTCAATTAATTTCTGCCTCTCACATATCCTATTTGACCTCTAACCTCTTAGGCAACTTTCTAGGATTGTAAATTGCAGAAAAACGTACATTTGTTTTAGGAGTTTTCTAACCTGTTTTTAGGATCATTAATTTAGAGCTAAAAAGGGATCATCTTATAGGTTATAAAACCCAGTCCCTTCACTTAACAGATAAAAAAACTGAAGTTGATTTGTCTTGGGTCCCAGTTTCAGATAAGATTTGAATCTAGGTCTACTTGACATCAAGTCTTGCATCAATACCTTCATGATGAAATTGTCATTCCAGTTAAATTTCTTATCTGTGTCCCCTTCTGAAGTTTTTATCTTTTAAAAAATTTGTTTCATTGATACTCTTCTTAAATTACTACTTTTATTAATTTAAGTAATTTATTAATTTAAAATTACTATTAATTACTTACCAACCTTCCTTCTCTTGAATGAAATCAGTGAATTCAAAAGCATATAGTAAGAGTTCATCATGTGCAAGTCACTGCTTTTGGTAAAACCTAAGAAAGTCCTTAATAACCTTCTACCAAGGAAAAATAATGGGAGGAGTGATATGGTTTCTGAAGTCACGGGAACCTTAGAGGAGTGGCCTTTCCAGGATGATTTGGTTATTCTAAGAGCTGTATAGGGGTTAGAAAGAGAGAAAGTGGTATTCTGGGATTGAGAGCACTTGAAGCAAGTCATTTAGGGAGACTTCTCTGTTATCCTGAGCAAGGATGATCCCAGAGCAACAATGGAGAGCCCAGCAGATGAGATTTGGCTTCTGCTGGTTGCTTGGTATTGTTTGTTAATTATGAAGAACTCTCACTTTGAAAGACTAAAGAACTCTTGATCAGTCGCTGCCAGTGTAGTATACTTTACTGCTTTCTTGATAGAAAGGTGTTGAACATATATTTATTTACAGGTATACCTAATAATATATGAATGTATTAAGAAAAAAACCCCACAAGTATTTACTTTGCCAACTACTGAGGCTACAGAGAAAAAGTACACCCAAGGAGAACTCACTTTTTTTTTTTTTAATAATAGCTTTTTATTGTCAAAACATATACAAAGATAGTTTGCAACATTCATCCTTGCAAAACCTTATGAGGAACTCACATTCACATTCAAATTGAAGACAACACATATAAGAAGTTTCAGTCTTTAGAGCTTACTGTCAAAGCACCAGGTAATGTATCTTTAGTGTCATTTCTTTTGTAAAACCATGTCTGTTTCTGTTGTTGAATCACTTTACTCTGTCAAGTATGTTGGTGGCAAGAACTTTCTTTTTTGAGTCCTTAGTAATTAAAGGTACTTGCAACTAAAAAGTATATAATCAAGTAAAACTAATAAATGCATTTGCTATATCTGACAGCATTAAATCTTTTTTTTTAATTTATTTATTTATTTATTTATTTATTTTTAGCATTAAATCTTATTCTGTACATCTTGTCCACATCAGTCAAGAGATGAGAAGCTTACTTTTTTATTCATTTTCTGACATGTTTCAGAGTTGTTTTCCTTAACATTACTATAGTTGTGTAAATAGTTCTTCTGGTTCTACTCATTTAACTCTGCATTAGTTTTTACAAATCTTCTTAGGCTTTTCTGGCCCAGTAATATTCCCATTACATTTGTATACTGTAATATGTTCCACCATTATGAAATTGGTGAACACCCACTTTTTCAGTTCTACACTACAATTTATAGCTCAATTAACAGGGTCTTCCCATTATTCCTTCCCCATTTCTCCCCAAATGGTGGTCAATTTCCTTTTTGCAAATCTGTTAACTGCATTTTCTATTAGTCATTAGTTGCCTTTTTTTATATGGTTATTGATAACATTTCTTTTGAAAACTACTTATGCATATCCTTTGGCCACTTATCCCAGGAAATGGCTTTTGTTCTTGTGTATTTATATTTGTATAGATTCCTTGTATGTCTTACAAACCAGATCTTTGTCAGAAAAATTTATTGAAAAAAAATTTTTAATTTTCTTTTGGGGGGGGTTATCATCAGTGGCCATTCCTTTTGATTAGGAATTGACCATTCTCTTTGAATAGGAATTGGACTAATAATAAGCAAAGTGATAATTGATTTCTGAGTAGAGGAATTTCTGGTAAGAATCTGCCACAAAATTAAAATTCCATAGCTATAAATTTTCTGTATGTGACTAGGTAAATATGCCTTTTACAGCATCTAATTTCAAATATCTTAAGTATAAAGTAAATTTTTCCTAGTTAACCTGGAGAACTATATTCCCTATATCTTTGATTGCTTTGCCTGTTTTTTCTTTTCCTTGATTATTTTGAGCCTTTCTAATATTTTTCTGTTAACATTACTTTACATATATAATTTACTTCACTTTAAAAATTCAGTAAGGTAGCTTCTGAAGTCATCTGCCTATTGTGACCTCAGGGTGATTCTGGATTCTTCTGAGCAATGCTAGCAGCTGAATTATAATGGTTTTTAATATGGTCTCTATATGTGTCTCTTGGTTTTTTGAAACCTAGCCTTCCTAATTTTGAAGAGGCCCTTGACCAGGTTTTTTTGCCTGGTCACTTCTCAGTTACATGTAAATTGCATTTTGCATAGGTGAGGGATTGGAATTACAGATCCTTAAAATACTGAAGTTTAATAATGAATAAATCTGACATCAAAAATACACTTTATTTTCCAAAAACAGGAGAGATGAGTTCTAGTCTCAGCTGTGTCACTAATTAGCTGTGTTTCTTTTAATTACTCACCTAACCTCTGTGTTTATCCTTGCCTATAAAAGGAATGAATCTGATTAGATCATCTCTTAAGGTATGTTACAGATCCTTGGGTAGTCAATTTCTTTTTTATGTCTTTTTATATCTCTTTTTTATGTCTTTGCTCTCTAGCAATTATATATACATGGACTATCATTTACTAGCTGAAAAAGCAAGCTGAAAATCTGATCATATTGGTTATTCATTTTGTGATTATCTGTAGTCTCTTCCTGTTAATTGCTTAACTAAACTTCAGACCTTGACAGCTATGTTGTCTAGCTAGTGGAGGTTGAAGCTGGGCAGGAGGAGAGGGGTGTGTGTGTGTGTGTGTGTGTGTGTGTGTGTGTGTGTGTGCACATATAAAAATAACACCATTAGGAAGATGAGATGGCCTGAGATCATTGAATGGAAAGTCAAGCTGAAGCATATGGAGAATCTGAAGCGTGATAAAACCTCATAACATTTCGAAATTAGGAGTATCACCACGTGCTGGGGATACAAAGAAAGGCAACTCTGCTCTGAAGGAACTTTAATGGGGGAGACAACATGCAACAAACTAAGGGTGGGTGGGAGGACTGGGAAGCCTCAGGCTAAAAGGTAGTATTTTACCTGCGTTTTGAAAGAAACCAGGGAAGCTGGGGGTAATAGAAAACATTTCAGTTATTGGGAGCAGCCATTGAAAAGGTAAAATTAAAAGTGGAATGTGTTTGAGTGTATTGTGTTTGAGGAATAGCAAGGAAGTCAGTGTTATTGGAGGGATGTGAAATGTAACACTGAAAAGGTAGAAAAGGACTACAGTGTGAAGGCCTTTAAAAGCCAGAGAATTTTCTCTTTGATCTTGGCGTTTATAAGGAGCCACTGCTGTTTATTAAGTAGGGAAATGATCAAGATGGAAGCTTTATTAGTAATCACTTTAGCAGCTAAGTGGAATTTGGATTGGTGTGGGGAGAAACTTCTGGTAATCTCTTGTAATAGTCCAGGCTTGAGTATCAGAGTAGTGGAAAAAGAAGACAAAGGTACATATGTATAGTGAAAATTGTTGTTATTGTGAAGATAGAAGGATGAGACTTTCCAACAGATTTTTTGGGTTGAATGTGACTGAGGAGATGAGGATGACACCTGGTTTTCAGCTTTGGTGCCTGGGAGTATGGTGGTACCTTCAGTATTAGGGGAGTGGAGGAAATAAGCATTTATATGTACCTACTATGTGCCAAGCACTACGATAAACCTTAACAAATAGCTCATTTGATTTTACAACTTAGTGAGGTATGTGCTGCTATTCTCATTTTACAGTTGAGGGAACTGAGACAAATATTTGTAATGCATTTAGCACAGTTCCTGGTGCATAGGTGCTGTATAAATGTTATTGTTATTACTATTCTGGTTAGCATTTATATTGTGTCTACTGTGTGCCAAGTAGCTATGTTGAGTGCTTTACAAATATCTTATTTGATCCTTATAACATTTTTGAAGATAAGTGCTATTATTCTTCCCATTTTGCACATGAGGAAGCTGAGGCAAATAGTGGTTAAGTAACTGTTGGAGTCACATACCCAGGAAATATTTGAGGCCTGATTTGAGCTTGGGTCTTCTTAAATCTACTGGCTGGCCCTAGGCAGTAGCCATGATTTAGCTTCATATATATCCAGCCAGACTATCTCACTGTTTGCCTGCTATTGCTAACCTATTCAACCTGTTCATCCCCATTTTCAGTACCAAGTCCATACCTGGGTCTCCCTGAATCCAAAGTTCCATGGAACTTGGATTTAGAAGCTTATATAGCTTTGACTAGAATGAATAGGCAGACCATGTTTTTCCTGACTCATTAAAATAAATAATAGGAAAATAAGCTCAATTCAGGAATTTATCTTCAAGCTTCTGCTAAATAAGAATCATTAAGACATTAAAACCATCTTTTCTCCAAAGCTTTCATATTCATATCCTCAGTGCTGTATTTCCAATAATAATGACATCTCTCACTAGTTCTATCTTCTTTTGATAATATAGTAACTTGGAGTGGAATTGGGGCCTAAAAAAGGAATCTTGGGAACTTTTTGGAATGCCCTGGTTAGGGATGGGGATATGCTGACTCAAGATCAGAATCAGGATGAATTTAATCATATCCTAAGATTTCTTACCAACCACAAATGCCGATGGATGCAGCCCTGGAGAACTTGAAACTCTTTCCTTCCCCAAATGCCTAAATTGGGGCCTTACTATCCTGATAAATGGTTGACATAGTCACCCATTTCAGCTAGAAATACTTAGTTCTCTGAACTTCTCACTCATTCTATATTTTCCTGAGCTTGCACTGTCCCTTTTACCCTTTCCTTCCTACCACATCTAAAATTGTCATCAAATTCAGTTCTCGTTAGCCCTGGAAAGTATGTTTTGATCTCTTCAGAATTATTTTCTAAACCAAAATATCCTTATCTGGCCACTTATTCCACAATATGGACAAGATACCTTCAGATCTAAGGAAGCTAAGCAGGGTCAGGCCTGGTTAGTGCTTGGATGGGATTCTGCCTGGGAATACCAAGGTGTTATTATAATGCTATTTTGGAGACACTAGCTAAGTAGATAGAAATCTGGGCCTGGAGTCAGGAAGACCTGAATTCATTCTTTTTTTTTTTATTTTTATTTTTTATTAAAGCTTTTTATTTGCAAAACATATACATGGGTAACTTTTCAACATTGACCCTTGCAAAGCCTTCTGTTCCAAATTTTTCTCTCCTTCCCCCCACTCCCTCCCCCAGATGGCAGGCAATCCAATACATGTTAACTATGTTAAAATATATGACAAATCCAATATATGTATACATATCCATACAGTTATCTTGCTGTACAAGAAAAATTGGATCTACAAGAAAAAAAAAAAAAACAAACCTGAGAAGGAAAACAAAATGCAAGCAAACATCAACAGAAAACGTGAAAATGCTGTGTGGAGGGCCCACATGCCTCTTTCTGAGTGTAGATGGCTTTCTTCATCACTGAACAATTGGAACTGGTTTGAAACATGTCGTTGAAGAGAATCGTGTCCATCATGTTCATTGTATCGTCTTGTTGCCTTGTATAATGATCTCTTGGTTCTGCTCATTTTACTTAGCATTAGTTCATGCAAGTCTCTCTAGGCATCTCTGAAATCATCCTGCTTATCATTTTGAATAGAACAATAACATTCCATGACATTCATATAGCATAGTTTATTCAGCCATTCTCCAATTGATGGGCATTCATTCAGTTTCCAGTTTCTCACCACTATAAAAAGGGCTGCCTTCCCTCTTTTAAGATCTCTTTGGGATATAAGCCCAGTAGAAATACTGCTGGGTCAAAGGGTATGCACAGTTTGATAACTTTTTGAGCATAGTTCCAAATTGCTCTCATAGTTCGGAAGTTCCACCAACAGTGTATCAGTGTCCCAGCCCTCCCACATCCCCTTCGATGTTCGTTGTTATCTTTTCTTGTCATCTTAGCCAATCTGAGAGGTGTGTAGTGGTATCTCAGAGTTGTCTTAATTTGCATTTCTCTGATCTGTAGTGATTTGGAAAGCCTTTTCATATGACTAGAGATAGTTTTAATTTCTAAAGACCTGAATTCAAATACAACCTCAGACACTAGATAGTTGTGTGACCCTGGGTCCTGGGCAAATCACTTAACTTATTGCCTTAATCCACTGAAGATAGAAAGGCAAACCGTTCATTATCTTTGCCAAGAAAACCCCATGAACCATATGGTCTATGAAGTCATAAAGAGTCTGACATGATTAAATGATTGAAAAACCAAAACAGTTATCTGCTTTCATGTAGACTGTCTTACATGTTGAACTACTTAATCTTTTGTTCAGCTATATCCTTTGTTTTATCCATACTAACTAAATTATAAGCTTTTTAAAGATTGGGAACATGTGTTATACTTTGTATCTCCCACAGTACTTTGCAACAGTGGCCTCAAGAAATATTTTTATTTGATCAGTACTCCATAGTAAAAGACCTGGTTGACACATGTCTTTTAAACATATCTGGTTGATACCCTTGAGCACTAAGCCCTAGAGTAGTTTAGACTATAAAATGCAACACAAATTGATAGCAAGCAGTAAATTACATTGTTGGTTGTCTTTTTTTCCATATATATATATTTGTTTGTTTTTTGTTTTTGTTTTTGTTTTTTTGCTGAGGCATTTGGGGTTAAGTGACTTGCCCAGAGTCACACAGCTAAGAAATGTTAAGTGTCTGAGGTCAGATTTGAACTCCAATTTTCCTGACTTCAGGACTGGTATTCTCTCCACTGAACCAACTGTCTGCCCCTGAATATAAGCTTTTAATAGACTTTGAAAATTTGCGGTGAAATTTTTACATAGTGTTTACATGTTTATTTCATATGTTTATCTTTTCAACATTAAGGCTTTAAAAATAAATCTTTTTTTGTGTAAGACTGCAGTGCAATCATTGTTTAGCATAAAGAAATATAAAATTGAGGTAGCTAGGTGGTGCAGTGGATAGAGCACCAGCCCTGAAGTCAGGAGGACCTGCGTTCAAATCTGGTCTCAGACACTTAACATTACCTAGCTGTGGGACCCTGGGCAAGTCACTTAACCTCAATTTCATCAAAAAGCAAAAATAAATAAATAAATAAATAAAATTTTTGGACTTTACTTCTACTTAAGTTGATAACCAATGACAAGTTCAGGAAATAAATGTTATTAGGTTAAGGTATTCACTTTTTAATAGATCAATCATATTACTTAAATACCAGGCAAATTTAGTCTTGTGGAAATTAAGCTTGTGGAAAAGTTCCTAAACATATACCATTCTGTAAAAATATGTAGTCCGACGATGTATAGGATATCTTGAAGGCCAAACTTAATTTCTTTTTTGCCCAAGTATATTATAGTTTTTGCTAATATATTCTTTGTGTTGCATTTTATAGTCTGAACTTACCCTAAAAGGAAGCCCTGAATCATTACTATCACTAGCAAAAGAAAGGAAACTAGGCCCAAAGAAGATAAGGAACTTGACCAAATTCATCTGTGGAGTTGTGACAAGAACTGTATTTCCTTAGCTTCATTTTTGATCCTCTGTAATTGTTGTTTCTCATTGTGTTGATATCAATTCCTAAGTTATTTTTCTTTGATGTTATATAAATTGCTTGCCTTTTTGTGCCTATTTCATTGCATTAGTTCATACAAGTTTAACAAGGTATCTCTGAAATTATCCCTTCATTTTTTATGGTATAGTAGTATTCCATTACATTCATATAACACAGCTTCGTATTCATATAACATTTTTCCAGCATTTATGGGCATTCGCGTAGTTTCTAGATATTTGCTACCATGAAAAAATAAATTTTTTTCCTTTGGTCAAAATTAATTAAAAAGAAAATCAGTCTTTATTAGGGACAAATGTTATCTTAAGAAAACTACTGGCAGTTAGGCATCTGAATTAGGGCGCTGGGCCTGCAATCAGGGAAACCTGAATTCAGATTTGACCTCACATACTTACTAGAAATGTGACCATGTACACTTAATCTCTTAATCTCTGACTGCTTCGATTTTTCTTAGCTGTAAAATGGAGCTAATAACACTGCTAATGTTGTGAGGTTAAAATGAGGTAACATACAGTGCCTGGCACATCATAGATAACTTAATAAATGCTTCTTTTCTTAAGATCACATTTTGACATTTTTCCTTCATGTGCCTTAAGCTAAATGATACTGATATAATTGTATTATCTGTCTTAAAAGTATTTTAATTATAATAACTGATTTTGAAAGTAGCATAACTGGCTTTGTGCTTTATCTGAATTTTTCCTTGAATTTTTATGAGTTAAGTTGTGACTTTGTAGGCACAACTTATTGTTTGATATAACATAATTGCTAAATGTCATAATTATAAATCTTTACTCATTTTAAATGAAATTCTTTATGATATGCAGCTGTTTCTACAAGCTTGAAGGTAGTTATTGATCCATCATCAGTAAATAGACTTGAATTGTGTTTTTCAAGGAATGCTTGTTTGTTGATTGGACTTCTATCCCCCTTGTGACCATCTACAAGTATATTTGCAAGATAGCTGGCTAGGGTTTTGGAGTTAGAATCTGTATATGAAATAGTTGGAGGCTAATTGGGTCACATGAGGATCACACTTATGATCTTAGCCTCATTACCATGTTTTTATTATAAAGAGAGCTAAAAATATGTATGAAAACGGCTATACTTAATTTATTTGATCACTGTTATGTCACCTCAAAACTTTTTTCTAGTTCACTACATTTCATGGGTAATTTTTTTACTATTCAGTAGTATTTTATTTTTCCAATTACATGTAAAGATAGTTTTCAACATTCGTTTTTGTAAGATTTTGAGTTCCATATATTTTTTTCCTTCCTTTCTTAAGATAGCAAGCAATCTGATATAGGTTATATATGTACAGTCATTTTTAAACATATTTCTATATTAGTGATGTTGTGAAAGAAAAATCAGAACAAAAGGGAAAAAACATAAGAAAGAAAAAGCAAATAAAAAAAGTAAAAATAGTATCCTTCAGTCTGCATTCAGTCCATAGTTATCTCTTTAGAGGCAGTTGGCATTTTCCATCTAAAGTCTATTGGAATTGTCTTGGATCAGTGTATTGCTGAGAAGAACTAAGTCTGTCATAGTTGATCATCATATAACGTTATTGTTGTTATGTACAATATTCTCCTGATTCTGCTCATTCAGTCAGCATCAGTTCATGTAAGTCTTTGCAGGTTTTTCTGAAATCATGATGGCTGATTTTCAGTGTTAGTAAACAACTATGTATATAGAGCCTGACACTAAATTATCAACTGGAAAAATTATTCTGATAACATAATTTGATAAGAAATAGTTTTCTCTTTTTTGAAAATGAGAATGCAATCTATAGACTATTAAATGTGACCTTGATTTAAATTGCTCTTTGAAAATATAATTAAAGGGGATAGCATTTATTTATTTATTTATTTATTTTTTTTAATAAAGCTTTTTATTTGCAAAACATATGAGTGACCTTTCAACATTGACCTTTGCAAAAAAACTTTTTTTTTCCCAAGCTTTTCCTTTCCCTCCCCCTGCCCCCCCACCCCTAGATGACAGGTAATCTAATACATGCTAGATAGGATAAATTATATGACAAGTACAATACATGTATACCTATCTATACAGTTATTTTACTGCACAAGAAACATCAGATCTAGAAAG
>JAJPUD010003234.1:88405-177933 GCA_023553655.1 Myrmecobius fasciatus | reverse complement strand
ATTTCTTCGTCTGAAAATTGTCTGTTCATATCTTTTGACCATTTGTCAATTGGAGAATGGCTTGAATTCTTATATATTTGAGTCAATTCTCTATATATTTTAGAAATGAGGCCTTTATCAGAACCTTTGGATGTAAAAATATTTTCCCAGTTTACTGCTACCCTTCTAATCTTGTCTGCATTCACTTTGTACAAAAACTTTTCAACTTGATATAGTCAAACTTATCTATTTTGTGATTAATGATGACCTCTAGTTCTTCTTTGGTCACAAATTCCTTCCCCCTCCACAGGTCTGAGAGGTAAACCATCCTACATTGTTCTAATTTGTTTATAATATCATTCTTTATGCCTAGATCATGAATCCATTTTGACCTTATCTTGGTATATGGTGTTAGGTGTGGGTCAATGCCTAATTTCTTCCAGACTAGTTTCCAATTATCCCAGCAGTTTTTGTCAAATAGTGAGTTTTTATCCCAAAAACTGGGGTCTTTGGGTTTATCGAACACTAGATTACAATTGTCATTGAGTATTTTGTTCTGTGAACCTAACCTATTCCACTGATCCACTACTCTATTTCTTATCCAGGGGGATAGCATTTAGAATGAGAAGTAATCATGAAGATCATAGCTTCATCAGGAACAAGTCATGCTGAATTCAGTTCCTTCTTTGACAGTGTTAGTATTAGATCTGTAAATAAAGATAATGTTGTAGATCTAATTTACTTAACTAGATTTTAGCCAAGTATTTCATAGATTCATACTTTTTTTGTGTAAGAGAGATGTGAAATGGAGCACGTGTCAAACTTAACCCTTAGAGCAAAATTTCAGAAGTATTTGTCAAAAAAAACAATCCCCCCAAACAAACAAAACCCATAATATTAATTTGTTTCTAAGTCAGTCTGTATTCTTCAGGAATCCTGATCTGTTTGAATTTGATAACACTGAGTTAGACTCAGAATAATCATTTAATGGTTTGATTTTATCTTGGAGGGAGAGCCTAACTAGCCTATGGAGGCTGCATATGGGTGGGTTCAAAAAATTAATAAGGATAAAATGGTGAAATGTGACTTTAGATAAAGATCTGAAATTTTTTAATGTATTGTAGGTATTGCAATTTTAGGCTATATTAAGAGAGGAATAGTGTCCAAGATTAGGGAGAAAATAGTTTACCTGTGGTTTGTCATATGAGGGCAGACTACAAATGAAATTCTGTGTTTAGTTTTGGTTATCACATTTTGAGAATGACACTGAATCTGGAGGATACTAGGGTGTTGCTGACATTATGCTCAATAACGATTAGTTAATGGTACTGAGAAAATTGGGAGTTATTCCGTGTTTGAGGAGCCCTCTTTTTTTTTTTTTTTTTTGGCTTTTTGCTGAGGTAGTTAGGGTTAAGTGACTTGCCCAGGGTCACACAGCTAGGGAATGCTAAGTGCCTGAGATCAAATTTGAACTCAGGTCTTCCTAACTTCAGGGCTGGTGCTCTATCCACTGCGCCACCTAGCTGCCCCGAGGAGCCCTCTTTTAAGAGAAGAATTGAACCCAAGAAGCAATATTGGGAGTTGTGGGTAGAAATTGTAGGTGTAAATTAAGACTTGAAGTAAGGAAAAATTTAACAATGGGAATTCTCTGGAGGCATTGTATTCTGTGGTATATTAGAACTATATTCCTTGTCCAGGTTTGTTTTGGATTATGGACAACACAGACTCTGTTCTGAGATTCTATGGATTGTATTTATTTTTTTCCTTTGCTTATATGTTACTGAGTCCTAGAAGGAACTGTTTTTCTCTGTTTACTGTATTTGCTATATATGCATGTGTGTATATGCATATATTTACAGCAAAATGAAGTAAACATTTATTTGGATCTTTTTGTATTGGGAGAGATTCATAATGTAAATAAAGTCTTCTAGGAGCTTATCCAGTTGATGATTAGTAATGTGCCCACATAACTACTATAGGGCATTGGAGACATATATCAAATGCTCTGAGTTTAAGAGGGGGAAGATTTTTATTAGCTGGGAGATTATAAGAGTTTTTCTTCTTCAAATCCTGTAGAAGAGAGCATAGCTTGGACTAGGTTGTAACTGTAGGTAATAACTGGAAGTTTGTTATTACGTATTTTTATCCAGAAAGCTGATTCAGGTACTTTTCTTGTTTGTTTTTGTTGACATTGGGAAAACATCTAAATCATGAGTGTATCATGGTATATACATCTATAGTTGATAAATGAGAAAGCTATTTTGGCCATTTCTATGTACATAAAGAAATACCAGACCATAGTTACCACAGATAATCATGTTAGAATAGTTTTCTCATCTGTGCATGTAGCAGAAAGAAAATTAAGCCCAGTATACACTGTTAAAAATTCTTTGCAGTTTTGTGCTATTCAACAGTTAAATCAACAAGCATTTTTAAGTGTCTACTCATGTGCAAAGCAGTGCACTAGTAAATACAAAATGAAAAGCTGTCCCTACCTTCAAGAAGTTTATATCCTATTAGCAAATGAAGAGGTAAAGATCATTTGAGAAGGAGAGAACTAATAACCAAGAGAGATTAGGAAATACTGCCTTTTGAAGGTGACACCAGAATTGAACCCTGAAATAAGGTAAGGATTCCAAGTGGCAGAGGTAAAGAGGAAATAAACCTGAGCATTTGGAACAGTCTGTACAAAAGCAGGGAGACAGGAGAGAGAGCAGAGCAATGTGAAATAAGCCTGTCTGTAGAGAGACTGGAGCCAGATAGTGAAGGGCTTTAAATAAGCCACATTTAGGCATTTGTATTTTCTCTTAGAGACAATAGGGAGACATTGTAGGTTTTTGGGCAAGGCAATGATATAATCTGCTCTGTATCTGAACTTGTTTCTTTTTCAGCCATGTGAAAGACTGGGATCAGTGAGTCCATTTGGGACTTAAAATAATTTATGGTATGAGGAGGAAAAGGACTATATACTCTTTTGTTATTCAGTTCTGGGGTGTTCTTAGTTAAGATACTGGAGTTTGCTATTTCCTTTTCCCTGGGATTAAGGTTAAAGGAGGCTAAATGACCTGCCCAAGGCCACATGCTAATAGGTGTTTGAGGCCACATTTAAACTTCTTCATTCCAGGCCCAGCCCTCTTATTGAGTGAGCCATCGTCCTTAAGACTGTGCTTTAAGAACATTAGTATTCTGTTTACATATAATTGATACATGCTATATTTTTTTATCTATAACACTTTTATCAGGTTTTTACCTGATCCTCCCAAGAATATATAATTAATCTTATTTCTTATAGTAGAAGATATAGACAGCAGGGGCTTAGGTAGGTATCACAGTGAATTAATGGTGGAATCCAAGTCAGTAAACTTTTTATCCACTGTACTTATTAAAAAAAAAAAAGAAAAGAAAGGAAAAAAAAAAACCAAGTTTGTTCTTTAAAGCACATGTAAAATTTAATAAGATAGTTATCTGTTGTGCCCCCCCCCTTTTTTTTTTCTGGACTTCATTTTCTTTTGTGTATTTTTTTAGTGGGAGAACAACTTATTGCCACACACTAATTCCAGCCCTTCTTCTAAAAATTGGGGAAATATTTTTTATTGTTAAGTTTTCCAGAGTCGTGATTGTTTATTGCATTCATTGATAAAAGCTAATACTTTCGAGATTATTTCTTCATATATTATTGTCATTATGTAAATTGTTCAAGTTCCAGCCATTTTTCCCCCCTTCTGGTATGAAATGCCAGATAAAAAAGGAGTATTTTCTTTTAAGTAGAACAGAAAAAGATTGTACATGAAATGGTCCCAAAGATTGTATATGAAATGGTGAGCCTGTTAACATACACCCTCCTTTCCCATCCAAGTTTATAATTAAATTGGGCATGTATTTTTCAAAGATGTTCTGCTTTTCTCTGTTTTCTAATGTGTATTTTTTTTAATGCTTCAGTGACTTTTAAAATTAAAGCTTTTTATTTTCAAAATATATACATGGATAATTTTTAACATTCACCCCTATAAAACCCTGTGTTTTAATTTTTTCCCCTCCTTTCCCCCATCTCCTCCCCCAGTTTGCAAGTGATCCAATATATGTGTACTTCCTCTATTCATATTTCCACAAATATCATGTCCCACAAGGAAAATCCGATCAAAAAGGAAAAAAAAAATGAGAAAAAACAAAATGTAAGCAAACATCAACAAAAAAGAGTGAAAATACTATGTTGTGGTCCATAATGAGTTCCCACAGTCCTCTCTCTGGGTGTAAGATGGCTTTCTTCATCATAAGACCATTGGAATTGGTCTGAATCTCAGTGACTCTTTTGTCCACCCTATTTGCCAGCTCTCCTTTTTTTCTTTATTATCCTTCCTCATTTGAAAGAATTGCATAGTTAAGCACACCATAGTTTCACATTGGTCTTGTCTGAAAAGGTATGCTTTGTTCTGCACCATGAGCCCATCACCTCACTTTCAAGAGCTATGCATACATAGTATGATGGTTCACTATCTTCTGGAATCATGATTGGCTTTTGCATTGAATGTAGTTATTATTAAATCTCCAAAAGTTATCTTTCTTAACAGTATTGTTATTATGACATAACTTGTTCTCCATTTCCTCTGCAAGAATTCATGTCTCTCATGCAGATTTCTCTAAATCCTTCATTTTTATCATTTCTTATAGCTCAATAATATTATATTATAATCATATGCCACAGCATTGTCAGCCATGTTCCATTCGATGGCTGTTCATTTTTTTCCAGTGTTATGCTACAATAAAAAGTGTTGCGATAAATATTTTTGTGTATACAGATCTTTTTACTGTCTTTGATCTCTGTGTTATACACAGAGTGAAAAGGTATGAGCAATTTAGTTGAACTGGGGCGGGGTGTTGGGCATGGTTCTTACTTGTTTTCCAGAATAGGTAGACCATTTTACTCCTTCATGAGCAGTGAAGTACTATGCCAATCTTTTCAAGCTCCTCTAATATTCACCATTTTCAGGAGTGAGAATGATGGACTTTTTGTTAGGAAAATTGAGTTCAAGCCCTGCCTCATATAGCTGTGTGGCTCTATGAAAAACATTTAGCCTCTGTCTGCCTCACTTTTCTCAACTATAAAATGGGGATAATAATATCATTTACTATAATAGGTTGTTGTAAGGATCAAAGAAGGAATTGCTAACCTACATTGGTAAAAGTTTCTCCACAGTACTTCTCTACACCAGTGAAAACATAAATCCAGCCCCTATTCTGAAACTTTTCCTATTAAAATTTTCAGTATCAAATAATCATAATTCTGTGCACTTTGAATAAGTGTTCTCTCTTTAGATGAGTCACTTTCTCCCTCTACTGTCTTTTCTTTTACTTTTTAGACCAACCAAACCTTCCTTGACTCCCTCTATTTGACAGCAAAGTTTCTCAAAGGAGACTCAGAGCAGGTTTGACATTTTGTATCTTTAATCCCCCAGAATATCCAATATTGTTTTGTGGGCATAGAATTCTCATTTAAGTGCTTGTTGATTGATCAATGGAAGATTTAAATATTGGCTTTTATTGGTAATTAATTTTCATTACTTAATATATAGCCTGTTACTTTTTACGTTATATATTTTTTTTATTCCCCATCATAAATAACTGCATGGATATACATGGATATTTCCACATTAAGTTTGGTAAAAGTAATTCCAAAGACATAGCTAAAATTAAAAGATGTTTTTTAGTTTAGAATTATGTTAAAGCACTTAACACTGGTTGAAAAATGCTTGTAAATTTTAAACTTTTTTGTGCTTAATTTTTCATGAGGAAGTTGCTTTGTGGTTTTTGTTTTTGTTTTTTTGGTGGGAGGAGCATAATTGCTTTCATACCTTTGACTGAATTATGACAATCCTGGAATAGTTTGGTTGACCTACTTATATGGCACCATATCTTTATAGTATTAAATAAAAATTCTTGGGGGTAATGTATAACATTAGGCAACAGAGAGTCATTTGCAAATATTCTAGATATAGCATCAATATGTAAATGGTTAAATATTTAGTTAAGAATATTCTTCAGTAGTAAAAATAGTCATTTATTTTTAGTTTCCATAAGATAGCTTTGACAAAATCTGACCTCTTATGTAACTAATGGAAGTTTATTTGCTATCTGTTATCTACTGCCAGTACTTATTTCTATATCATATATGATCATTATAAAGCAAGTGTGAAATTAACTTCTGGATTTTTCCCTAAAAAAATGACAAGTAACATGACTTTTTCCCCCCCCAGTGCCTATAATTGAACCAAATGGTCTCACTTTAAACTTAATTAGTTTAATTCTTAATTATTTATATAGTAAATAAAGGTCATAGTGTATTAACATGCCATATATATGTTATACTAATATGCCCTATAACATCTTTTAAGAAGCTGATGTCAAACTTTCTTCCATGTATTAACTATATTAGCATATTCAGATAAACTTGGTCAGAATTTGAGTTGTTAAAACTTGTGGTAAATTCTTTTTCTTCTTCTACCAGTGGAGAATAGTCCCTTTTCTAAGAATTAACTATATACTTGGGACTATTACTTTGGGTTTTAATATATGAGACTGAAAAACAGGGTTCCCCTTCTATTATTTAATTATGTAAATATATATCATGTGAAGGTACTTTATAAAATTCATGTCCTTGAGTGGAATTGAAGACTTCTTTTCCCTCTCCCACCCTCTTCCCTTTCCCACATACTTTTTTATTTTCTTTTGAATATATTTATCTTGCAAGTTGCACTGGTAGACATGAGTAAATCTTGCTTGAAGCAATCTAGAGATGGGAAGTCTGAAAAGAAAAAAATTTTCTATTTGTCTTTTCTATTTCCCTCCTTCCTCCCAATTTATTGCTTGCACATATTGTAACATAATAAATGTATTGTTTATATTCTAACCTGATTTTTCTTCTGCGTCCAAAAATTTTTTTTCAAGAAAATTTTAATGTATGCATTTGTTTTTCCTTTTATACTACACTCTTTGCTTTGATGGAAAGGCCTGTTTCATTTTTGTGTCTTGTGTAGTAGTAGATAGGGGAAGGGGAATAAGCATTTCTGTAGCCAGGCACTGTGCTAAATTAAGTGTTTTCTAAGTATTAAAGTATTAAATGCTTATTGAATTAAAAACTGCACATAAAAATCTTCCTGTGGCAATCTGCACCAAACCAAATGTTTATAAGCGTTAATTATGTATCAAATATGAATGGACAAGTATGAAACAATCCTTGCTCTTAAGAAGTTTATATTCCATGGTGTGGATAGTATGTAAAGAATAAGTAGAAAGTAATTTAGGGAGACTCCAGAATTTTAGTAGTTTGGGAGAGATTTCATATAGAATTGGTATACTTGAGTTCAGTATTTGAAGGAAGGGATTCTTTGAAGTAGAGATGAAGAGGGAGTGTATTCCAGGTATGGGGGCTGACCATTGCAGAAACATAAAGATGGGGGATAGCCAGTCAGTGCAAAGGAATGGAGATGGGATGCTATTTATAAAAAGCATCCTGGAAGCTAGAGTAAAAGGGGAATATAATGTGTAATGAGGTTTTAAAGTTAAGTTGGGATCAAGTTGTGAAGGGCTTTAGAGAATATTTCTCTTTCCAGAGTCTCACTTTCCTTGTATATAAAGTGTGTATTTTCTCCACCTCAGAGTTGATTAATATAAAATACTTTCTAAATAAATTATCAGTATTATTACATTTCTTTAGGTGATATTACATTGTCTAATACACTTGAAATATTTTATATAAACTTTTGGAAGAGCAGCACTTGAGTGAGGATGAAGAAATAAGTATATTTTATAACCATCAAATTTTTTTTGTGGTTTGTAACACAAATAAAAACATCATATTTTTGTTAAGACAAACTGCTGTCACCTACCTGACATATTTTTACTGATGTTAATTGTTTCTGTTGTTTGGGTCACAGAGCACACAATTGTGTCAAACTTTTCACCCAAACTTTCACTAATTGGTGGCCAGTTTAATCTGTTCAGAATCCTCAGCTTCAAATACACTTTAGTCTTATGATTATCTGATTTATAATCACAACTGCAACTTAATCAAGTTTTTCTTTTGATCTTGTACAGGGAATTAATATCTGATTTAGCAGATAATAGACTGTCTTTATAAATTACTGAAGGTGATCGTTTACAGTTGAGTTAAAATACGGCAGCTACTCTTATCAAAAGATGGATTTGTTACTCAAGATGACCACATTAACCATTTTAGAAATTCAGTACAAGTAATACCTGACTAACCCTAAGTGATGCAGCTATTAAATATTTTAAAATGTAATTTAAAAACATAACTTAAAAATCTTGTGTTAGAGAAATGACCCAAAATGCCAAAGGTTTCTAGATATTTATCCTCTGGCAAATCTACAATAGACAGTTGGGAAAACGTATTTGATTGGATCCATTTAAGTTAAAGATATATTAAGGTGAATGGATGAATGAAAATAGCATTTATGAAGTGCTTACCAAGTGCAAAGTATTTTGGGTATAAATAAAAAGCAAGGCAGTTCCCTGCTCTCAAGGAGCTCCCATTCAGAGGGGGAGACAGCACATATGAAAGTTTCAGCTAAAAAAGCCCCATGGTGCTTAAGGGTGCAGTGGCAAAAGAGATGCTAATGATTCTTTTTTAAAAATGTAATTTCTTCTGATAAAATGTCAGTTTCTAGGGTTGAACCAGAGCAAGGACTTTGGTGGCAAGAATTTCCTTTGTGGGTTTTCAATAAGTGTGGCTGGAGTTACCTGCAGGAGCACGTGCCAGATTGCATTTTCACAGGGGCTGCTTCCCAGGATAAGACCTGAGCTGGCAGCAGTTCTGTTCCCAATGGTCTTGGGTTCATGGTCCTGAGGGGGAGGTCTACTCCAGAGTCTAAGAGAAGGTCATAGTTAAAGTGGTGACTTGCTTGGTACATGCTGCTTTCTAGGCTTCTCAGGGTACCTTGCTGTTTCACCTATGCTAGCTTGCCTGATCTGTATTCAGCAGTTAGTTGATAGTTGGTGAAAGTCGTTTTTCCCTTCTTCATCGGATTTGCTCACCTGGATAAATGATGATGATAACTAACATTTACATAGTACTTACTATGGGTTAATCACTATACTTTTTTGCTATTATTATCTTAATCGATCCTCACAACAGTCCTGAGAGGTAGATATACTGTTATTATCTACAATTTACAAATGAGAAAACTGAAGCCAACAGAGCTTAAGTGACTTGCCCAGGGTCACCTGGCCAGTAAATATTTGAGACTGGATTTAACTCAGGCCTTCATTAGTCTAGGTCTGGCACTCTTTCCACTGCCCCATTAAAATAATCCTCTTCTTCTTTGCTTTTATATGGCAATTGGTCAGCATTTATTACTAGGGATGAGGAAAGTTGGTCCCTTTTCTACACTGATTTCTCTCCTCAGTCTGTGTGGACTGAGTTGGAAGCAGGTCTAGTGTTTTGGAGGACAAAGTTATTCCCAAGACTCAAGTTCAGGGTCTAAAGGGAGATGTGGTCAGGATGGTGATGGTTTGACTTGCCTGGCACATGCTGCTTTGAGAATCTCGACAGGAGACTATTAGTAAGGTAAGGAAAGTAGTTACAAGTTAGATATATGCCTGGAATTGATCCCTCCTCATCTCTACACCATGGAATCCCTAATTCTAGGCATAGTGTTATCTAAGACCTTAAACATGGCCTTTCCTGAAACTTGCAGTACTTTACTTTACTCCCAGTTTCTTTTGTATTTCTTTTGATATTTGCATCTATCTGTTATATTCTACACTTATAGATGCCACATTTCCTTGAACACAGGAACTGTTTAGTTTGGGGTTTTGTATTCCTACCATTTAATATAGCACAAATGGTAGAGACTTAATATATACTTGTTGAATTGAATTTTTTTTCCCTGAGAACAAGAGCTGCAGCTTATTAGATTAAAAAATGTTAATAATAACTTATTTTCAAAATACACGCAAAGATAGTTTTCAGCATTCACCTTTGCAAAATCTTATATGGTCTAAGTTTTTCTGTCTCCCTCCCCCCCACCCTTCTCCCTTAGATAGCAAGTAATCTAATACAGGTTACACATGTGCAGTTCTTCTACATATATTTTCACATTTATTATGCTACACAAGAAAGATAGGTTAAAGGGGGGAAAAATGAGGGGGGGGGAAGCAAGCAAACAACAAAAAAGGAGAAAAGACCATGTTGTGATCCACTTTCAGTCCCCATAATCCTTTTTCTGGATGCATATGGTTCTCTCCATCACAAGACTATTGGAATTGGCCTAAATCACCTTATTGTTGAAGAGAGCCTAGTCCATTACAGTTGGTCATCACATAATCTTGTTGTACATAAGGTTTTCTTGGCTTTACTCACTTAAGTTAGCATCAGTTCATATAAGTCTCTCCAGGCCTTTCCAAAATCATCTTGTTGATTGTCTCTTATAGAACAGTAAATACTCTATTACATTCATGTACCATAACTTATTCAGCCATTTTTCAACTGATGGGTATCCATTTAGTTTCCAGTTCCTTGTCACTACACAAAGTTGGCTGTTACAAACATTTTTTGCACATGTAGGTCCTTTTCCCCTTTTTTATGATCTCTTTGGATACAAGCCCAGTAGAAACATTGCTGGATCAGAGTATACACAGTTTGATAGCCCTTTCGGCATAGTTCCAGATTGTTCTCCAGAATGGTTGAATTACTTCACATCTCTGCTCACAATGTATTAGTGTACAGTTTTCCCACATTGCCTCCAGTATTTATCATTGCCTTTTCCTATCATCTTAGCCAACCTGAGAAGTGATGATAGGAAAAGGCAATGATAAATATTGGATTTTAATTTCTTTATCTGAAAAATATCTGTTTAAATCCTTTGGCCATTTATTATTTGGAGAATGGCTAGCTACAACTATTGTAAGGTGAATTTGTGTTGTTTTCTGTTTCCCTCCCTCCTCCTCTCCTTCCTTTCCTTTCTTCCTTCCATCTAAAATAAGGTTTACTGGTATCATTGGTTTTATAAAATCCAGTCTCAAATATTTACTGGCCAGGTGACCCTGGGCAAGTCACTTAAGCTCTGTTGGCTTCAGTTTTCTCATTTGTAAATTGTAGATAATAACAGTATATCTACCTCTCAGGACTGTTGTGAGGATCGATTAAGATAATAATAGCAAAAAAGTATAGTGATTAACCCATAGTAATGTTCTCTTTCCCCATCCCCTCTTGAATTTTCTGCTTGTTAAAAAGAAAAATCCATGGGGCAGCTAGGTGGCGCAGTGGATAGAGTACCAGACCTGCAGTCAGGAGGACCTGAGTTCAAATCTGGTCTCAGACACTTAACATTCCCTAGCTGTGTGACCCTGGGCAAGTCACTTAACCCCAATTGCCTCAACAAAAAGCAAAAAAAAAAAAAAAAAAAAGAATGAATAGTGCTCCTTCTCTTTAAAGAGAAAAGTTATTTAATTTTTTATTGATGCCTTTACATCACCAACATTTTTCTGAGTATCCCATATGATGAATTTTTTTTTATTAATACTTTTTATTTGCAAAACATATGTATGGGTAATTCCTAAACATTAACCCTTACAAAGCTTTCTGTTACAAATTCTTCCCCCCTACTCCTCACCCCTCCCCTAGATGGCAGGATATTCACTACATGATAATTATGTTAGAATACTTAAGAAATCGAATATATGTATAGTTATTGCATCATTTTTTGTGCAGGAGAAATCGTATCTACAAGAAAGAATAATCCAATAAAGGAAATACAATGCAAGCAAACCTCAATAGAGAAAATGAAAATGTTATGTTGTGGTCCACATTTCACATCCCTCTCTCTGGGTGTATATGGCTCTCTTCACCGAACAATTGGAACTGGTTTGAAGCATTTCATTGTTGAAGAGAGTCATGTCCATTAGAACTGATCCTCATATAGTATTGTTGTTTCCATGAATAATGATCTCCTGGTTCTGCTCACTTCACTGAGCATCAGTTCATGCAAGTCTCTCCAGGCCTCTCTGAAATCATCCTGCTGGTCGTTTCTTACAGAGCAATAGTATTCCATAACATTCATATACCATAATTTATTCAGCCACTCTCCAATTGATGGGCATCCATTCAGTTTCCAGTTTCTAGCCACTACAAAAAGAGCTGCCACAAACATTCTTGCACATGTGGGGCCCTTTCCTTCTTTTATGATTTCTTTGGGATATAAGCCCAATAGAAACACTGCTGGGTCAAAGGGTATGCATAGTTTGATAACTTTTTGAGCATAGCTCCAAATTGCTCTCCAGAATGGCCGGATCCGTTCACAGCTCCACCAACAATGCATATGATGAATATTTTTAAAGAAAAGGAAACAGAAGAGAAAAACCAAAATTGTCAATTAAAAAAAAATTACAAAATATATACAGTCCATACATTTAGAATCTCTCATTTCTTACAGAATAGTTCATAGTATATTGCATTCAAGTACCACAATTTATTTAGCTGTTCCCTAATCAAGAGCATCTACATTGTTTCTTATATTTTGTGGTCATAAAAAGTGTTGCCATAAATATTTTGGTATATATGAGAGCTTTTATCACTTTTTTAATGTTTTATAGAAACAAGATTAATTATTAGTTTTAGATTTGGCTTTTAGTATTCATTTCATTTACATAATTGTGTTTCATGTGAGTATTGTTTTCCTGGTTATATTTTGGTCTATCAGTTCAGACAAATCTAATACATTTTCTGAATTTCTCAGACATTTCTTGCTATAAAATAATATTCTTTTGCTCTATATGCTATTTAACCACTTGATGGGCATGTCCTCATGTCCTCACCTTTGTTTTGAATGTTTTTACACACATAGCATAGAAGTCTTTGATCTCCAAGGAGTGTTTATCTTTTAATTGGATTAAGATTGCAGGTTAAAATGGTATGAACATTTTGCTGCTACTATTTTCATAAGAAAAGGAAAGTAAATTAATTTAGTGCTTTTGTTTATAGAAGTCTTTTTATTGGCTTATGCTCCAGATATTAGCTACTTTTTAAACAGTTGTGTAACTAAGTATTGTAGCAATATCCAAAAAGAAAATGCTTCTTAATACTGTAATTTCCAAATAGCTATTGAATAGAAGAAAAAAAAAATTTACCCTTTTCCTCTTCCTTATTATTATTTTTTTTACTTCCTCAGATGCTGTAGTTAAAATGAGCTCCTTGAAGTTAGGGGTTACTTTTTTTGTCTTTGTATCCCCAGTATTTTGTTTAATAACTGAGATGAAGAAGAAATAGCTTTTACTTGTTTTGTAATTGTATCCTAACTTTTTCAAGATAGGAAAAGGACATTTAGAATAAGACATGAGTGATATATAGTAAGACTTGATAAGTCCTTTTGAGAGTTAATTTTAGTCTTCACACTTAAGAGCTGATCTGTAAGATCACCTCTTTCAACTTTCTTAATGTTAGAGATTATGACTTGTCTTAGTTGGTATGTTTAGTGATAAAGTTGAGACTATAACTCAGATCTGAATCATAGCCCTGTGTTCTTTTTATTGCATTACCAACATTACTCATAAAAATATGTGTAATTGATTTGAATGTTTCTTCTAATGAGGTAAGTTGTAACTCATCCATGTCTGCCTATCCTGTACAAATTTTGTTCATGTCTTCTCATAAATTCATTACAGCTCCACTTGATATCCTTGAGGGTCTTCACTTTGCTTTGGCATCAAGATACTGGTGGAGTACCCAGTCTCTCTACTTACTATTACCATTTGCCATGTGGCCAGGTTATATTTTAAAAATATTTTTTATTTATTTCCCTAACACCCTATATTCTAGTTTTTCAAAATTCCTTATTTTGTTATGTGTGGTAGCCTATTTAACACTCACCTTAAGCCTTTCTATGAGCTTGTGTGATGCTCATTTTTGTTTTTTAAGAAATTTTTTCCCCCACGTATTTTAGTCCCTCATATCTCCTTACAAGTGCCATAAGAAATCAGTATTAAAAAGATGCCTTTGTTTTGAGGAGAAGTTGGAGCTCATTAAGCAAATTTACCTAAAATAGATCTCAAAAAATGGTTGAGGCTATTTTCTGAGTTGGAATATAGAACTTGTTGAATTTATAGCTAGTTTCTTCAAAAGTCACTGTATATGTAAGTTGCAGAGTTTCTTTTCAAAGAGTGCTTGCTAAATACCCTAAGCTTTCATTAGCTTTTGGGGGTAACATTGATTCAAGGAGATCCCTGATAACCCCTCATCCCTTTCACATGCTGCTCAGTCTGTCAGCAGCAGAAGCCAAGAACTTTTGAGCAGGCATTGAGATAGTGAAAAGCAAAAAAAG
Organism: Myrmecobius fasciatus; assembly: GCA_023553655.1. NCBI lineage: Eukaryota > Metazoa > Chordata > Mammalia > Dasyuromorphia > Myrmecobiidae > Myrmecobius > Myrmecobius fasciatus. The sequence continues at coordinate 163,621 of JAJPUD010003234.1, read as the reverse complement.
CAGTCAGACAAATCCTGAGCTCCACAGATGATTTATCCATTCTATACTTGTACGGTTCGAGTCATTCTGATAGTGTAAAAATCTTTGTATGAGAATTTTTGAAGTTGTATTAAAACTTTGAGAAAAGTGGAACAAGAAAAGAATTATTGTAGTTTTTCCCCCAAAAAAAGTGTTTGTGTGTAGCATACTTTTGTTTAGCAACAAAGGATATATTGTATATAATTTGTTTTGGGATACTTTGATGGGTAGACCCAGAAAAATTCAGTAGTATGATTATGTTTCTGTCAAAAATCTTGGGGAGGGGGAGAAGACAGATTGCTTCTACTTTGTTCCATACCCTATTAATTTTTCTGAGTTTTTGCTTCAGACTTTCTATGTCCCTAAGTACAGACTGTATCAAAAAAAAAGTTTTATGATCTAATTAGAAAAATAAACAATTTGGAGATGTTAACTATTTGTGAACTTGAACAAGTTATTTAATAGAACAAATAGATTTCAGTTTACTCATCTCTAACATGGAAGTATTGAATTAGATCTCTAAGATTGCCTAGTCAACAGTTAATAAGCACTTAATATGTACTGTGCCAAGGTACTCTGCCAAGCCCTGGTGAGACAGAGAAGGGGAAAAATAGTCCTTACTCTCAAGGAGCTCACATTCTAATGGGAGAGACAACATACAAATAATATAACATACAAGATATATTCAGGGTAATTGGAAATAATCTCAGAGAGAAGTCTCTCCTTGTGGGAGATGGGAAGCAGGAGAAGAATAAAGTATAATAAGATTGTAAAAGGTAGGAAGGGGCCAGCTTGTGAAGAGTTTTATAGAGAATTTTGTAGTTGGTCTTTGAGATAATAGGGAGCCACTGGATTGGAGTAAGAAGTGTCATGGTCAGTCAGAACTGCATTTTAAGAAAGTCAATCTGGCAGCTGAGTGGAGGATAAATTGGAGTAAAGAGAATTGAGGCATAGAAGCCAATTAAAAGATTGTTGTAATGGTCTGACCTTAAGGTGATGATGGTCTATATAAAGTTAATAGCTATGTGAGTGGAAAGAAAGGTGCATATATAAGAGATATTATAAAGGTTAGAAATGACAAGATTGGATATCAGGTTGAATATTTGGTCTGAGTTAAAGTGAGAAGTCAAGATTTCTGCCAAGATTTTGAGTCTGTGATTGGTACCCTAGCCCTTGATAGGAACAAGAAAATGGATTGAGATGCAAGGTTCTGAGTTGTGTGTTGGGCTTCTTTAGCTTGATATGTATAGGAGACATCCAATTCAAGGTGTTCAAAAGGTAGTAGTGATGGAAGATTAGTGCAGAAGAGAGAACTGGGCTGGCTATATAGATCTAGGAATCTTATGAATGGAGATAAGTGAAATAATGGGAGCTAATGAAATTGAGCAAGAGGAACAAAAGAAAACAGGAAAGTGCCTTGGGACAGGGTGAATAAGACAGCAAGATGCTACTGTGAGGAGAGCTCTGTGCTTGAAATCTGGAAGAATTGAGTTCACATTAATCCTCAGGCATTTACCAGTTGTGTAACCCTGGACAAATCCCTTACTCTGCTTCTGTTTCTTCAACTATAAAATGGGGATAACGGTATCTACCTCATAGAGTTGTTGTGAGAATAAAGAAAACATTTATAAAAATGTTACTTAATAACATAATTATATGTTATAGTACTTAATAAATGCTTATTCCCTTCCCTCTCTGGATGTGACCTGGATGAAGCAGAGATAGGAAAAGTGATTAGGTGAGAGGAGAATCAGGAGTAGTATGAGAAGCTGGAGAATGGTCAAGAATGCTGGGTTACCAAAAATACCAAGGAGAAATTGAAGATTAGAAAGAGTGAGGATGATGGAGTGATCTGCTGGAGAAGATGGGAAAGGATGGAATTAAAAGTATAAAACAATAGGTTTGTTTTGGCAAGGAGACAGTTCATCTCCCTTCCCCCTCCCCTGCACTTTTTTTTTTTTTTTTTTTTTGAGATAAGTAAAGGGAGGAAATAATCAGGGAAAATGTTTAAGTGAGGAGAAGGAAAGGGGGAACCATTGAAAGGCCTCAGTTTATTTGGTAAAGTGTAAAGTGAGGCCCTCAGCTGAGAGGATGGGGACAAGGAATATAATGGGAGTCTTGAGGGGGGCAAGAAGGATATAGAATAACCATTGAAATTAATGGGATAGATAATATATTCTAACTTAAAAATTCCATGATTATAAATCATAGTAGGAATTCATAGGTGGAAGAGATTAGTGTGAATTGCAATATTTGGAAGAGATGTTCCTTAAAGGGATAGGATATAAATCATGAGAGAGAAATAAGGGGGATATTCTGAATGTTTGGTATATGAACATCAGCAAAAGTAGGAATGGGCATTTATTGTAGTAAGGGTATTAATATTGAAATTAGTGTCACTGAAATATATAGTTTTTGTTATAGAGTAGTAGAAAGTACATTTGAATTGAGAGCTTTCAAAGCAACCAGGTAATGGAATTTGAATTTGATGCATTAGTGAGCAATAGATGTCTTTAAAAAAAAAAAAATGGTGTTATTTCTTTTTAAATTCTGAATCCAAATTTTTTCCTCCCTCCCAAGACCTCTGAAAAGGCAAGCAATATATCAGTTATAACATGAAATCATTCAAAACATTTCCATGTTAGCCATATATTTTTTTTAAAAAGCAAGAAAAATAAAGTAAGAAAATCAAAAGAGAATTGAGTAAAATTTATAATGAGTCATTCCCCAAATGATAAATGGTCAAGATATGAACAGCCAGTTTTCAGAAGAAATTAAAATTATTTATAATAATATAAATAAATGTTCTAAATTACTATTGATTAGAAAAAGTAAATTAATACAACTTCAAAGTAGCTCTTCACATTTATCAGATTGGTTAATTTGACGGAAAAGGAAAATAAGAAATGTGGAAGAGACAGATAAATTGGTGCAATAATGCAGCATTGGTGTAATTGTGAAATTACCCAACCATTCTGGAAAGCAATTTGGAACTTTGCCCAAAGGCTTATTAATAAACTTACTTTTTGACTCAGCAATACTATTACTAGGATTGTATCCCAAAGAGGTCAAAGAAAAAGGAAAAAATCATAAATGTACAAAAATATTTATAGCAGCTCTCTTTTGTAATGGCAAAGAATTGGAAACCAAGAGGATGCTGATCAAATTAAGGAATGGCTGAACAAATTGTGGTATATGATTGTGATAGAATACAAAATGAGCAGGATGGTTTTTTTTTCCAGCTAAATTTTTTTTATTAAATCTTTTTATTTTTAAAACATATGTATAGATAATTTTCAGTGTTCATTTTTACAAAATAGTGTTCCAAAAATTTTTCTCTTCTTTTCCCCCACCTCCTCCCCTAGACAGTAAGTAATCCAATATATGTTAAATGTTTATAATTTTTCTATACATGTTTCCAATTATGCTGCACAAGAAAAATTAGATCAAAAAAGGAAAAAGACGAGAAAGAAAACAAAATGCAAACAAACAACAATAGAAAAAAAGTGAAAATATCATGTTGTGATCCACACTCAGTCGTTCTTTCCATTACAAGTCCATTGGAACTGACCTGAATCACCTCGATATCGAAAAGAACCACATCCATCAGAATTGATCATCTTATAATCCTGCTGTTGTATACAATGTTCCCTTGGTTCTTCTCACTTCACTTAACATCAGTTCTTGTAAATCTATCCAGGTCTTAATTTGGAGCTATGCTCAAAAAGTTATCAAACTGTGCATATCCTTTGACCCAGCAGCATTTCTATTGGGCTTATATCCCAAAGAAATCATAAAGGAAGGAAAAGGCCCCACATGTGCAAGAATGTTTGTGGCAGCCCTTTTTGTAGTGGCTAGAAACTGGAAATTGAATAGATGCCCTTCAATTGGAGAATGGCTGAATAAATTATGGTATATGAATGTTATGGAATATTATTGTTCTGTAAGAAATGACCAGCAAGATGATTTCAGAGAGGCCTGGAGAGACTTACATGAACTGATGCTGAGTGAAATGAGCAGAACCAGGAGATCATTATACACGGCAACAACAGTACTATATGACGATCAATTCTGATGGACATGGCTCTCTTCAACAATGAAATGTTTCAAACCACCTCCAATTGTTCACTGAAGAAAGCCATATACACCCAGAGAGAGGGATGCGAAATGAGGACCACAACATAACATTCTCATACTCCTTGATTGATGTTTGCTTACATTGTGTTTCCTTTATCTGATATATCGTTTGTGTAGATAAGATTTTTCTTGCACACCAATGATAAGTTTGGAAATATGTATACATATATTCGATTTGCCAATATTTTAACATAATTAACATGTAGTGGATATCCTGCCATCTAGGGGAGAGGTGGGGAGTTGGGGGGAAAAATTTGTAACGGAAAGCTATGTAAGGGTTATCGTTGAAGAATTACCCACACATATGTTATGCAAATAAAATAAAAATTTAAAAAAAAAAAATCTATCCAGGTCTTTCTGAAGTCATCTTGCTGATCATTTCTTGTAGAAAAATAATATTTCATAACATTCATATACCATAACTTATTCAGCCATTTTCCAACTGATGGGCATCCACTCAGCTTCTAATTCCTTGTCACTATAAAAAGGGCTGTTACAAACATTTTTGCACACATATGATCTCTTTGGGATATAGGTCCAGTAGAGATAATGCTGGATCAAAGGGTAGGCACAGTTTGATTAGCTCTTTGGGCGTGGTTCCCAAATTGCTCTCCAGAATGATAGGATCAGTTCACAACTCTATCAACAATGTATAAGAGTCCCAGTTTTCCCACATCCCCTCCAGCATTCATCTTTTTCCTATCATCTTAGCCAATTTGAGAAGTGTGTAGTTGTACCTCAGAGTTGTCTTAATTTTGAACAGGATGGTTTCAGAAAATCTGTGAAGACTTATATGAATTGATGCAAAACAAGCAGAATCAGAAGGACATAGTAGCAAAGTTATGAAATGGTTGTTACTAATATCTTCTTGAGAGAGTCATAAAGGTTATGGGGTTGACTTGAAATCAATTCTTTGGGGGTTCAATTCCTCCCTTTCTTGTTTAAGGCTTAACAAATACAGGTTGTTCAAATGTGTGATATGGTGGAGGACAGCCATGTATTGTATAAAAAGCAACTGTGGAAGACTTAGCTATTCTCAACAATACAATGATCCTAGACAGTTCCAAAGAACTTGTGATGAAAAATGCTATCCACCTCTAGAGAAGAAATTGATAAATCTGAATGCAAATTGAAGTACTTTCTTTTTGTGTTGTGGGTTTTTTTTTGGGGGGGTGGATCTGTGTTTTCTTTATGGAAATATAATATGGTTAATAATGGAAATAATGGCTAATATAGAATTATATTTTGCCTGACTTCACATGTATAATGAGTATCAAATTGCTTGTCATTCTCAAGGAGGGATGAGGGAAAGAGTTTGTACAATTCAAAACTTTTTTTCTTTTTTTTTCCTCAATAGCATTTTATTTTTCCAAATATATGTAAAGATCATTTTCACTATTCATTCAGTATTCAATATTGTATTCCAATTTTTCTAAGTCCTTCCCTTATCTGCCTGCTTCCCAAGACAGCAAGAAGTCTGATATAGGTTAAACAAGTGCAGTCCTTTGAAACATATTTCCGTATTTGTCTTGCACAACCTAAAATTAAATATTTTAAAAAGTTTTTTTTACATGTAATTGAGAAATATTTCATAAAGTAAAGATAAATTAGGGGAAAAATAATGAAGGAGTTGGTTTCAGGAAAACATGGGACACTTTTTTAAACTAATGGGCAAATGAAAAACAGAACCAGGAAAACAATTTATATGACAAAAATATTGTGAAGACAAAGAATTTTAACACTTAGCAACATAATAAATATAATGACGAACTTTGATTCCTGAGAGCTAATGATGAAATATTCTATCTACCTCCTTACAGAGAAGAAAAAGACTCCTTGCAGAATCTTTTTTTTTTTTTTTTTTGACATGGCCAATGAAGAAAATTTGTTTTGCTTTACTTTACCTGTTTGTAACAGAAGATTTCTCTTTTTTCTTCCATCCTTCCTTCCTCCCTTTCCTTCTTCCTTCCCTTCCCATCCTTTCCTTTCTCCTTCCCTTCTTTTCCTTCTTCCCTCTCTTCTTTTCCTCCTTCCCTCTCTTCCTTTCTCCCTCCCTTCCTTTCCTTCTTTTTTTCCTCCCTCCCACCCCACTCCTCTCTTCCTTCCTTCCCTTCCTTCTTTTCCTTCCTCCCACCCTCCCTTCTTTCCTTCCTCTCTTCCTTCCTTGCTTGCTTGTTTGCTTGCTTTCTCCTAGGAAGAAGTTGATTTTTTGATAGAAAAAAAATTAAAAATAAATTGGAGGAAAAGAATGATAGAGTGGTATGTTAAAGCATGTGATGGTTCAAACTCAGAAAGGAGGGACTACTGTGGAATTTTATATTTTTAATTTCAAATTTCAGTTTTGCTTAGATAATTACAAAATTACCAAAGAAGCCAAAATTGAATATTATTTAAGCTCCTCTCCCTAAATAATAACTTTATTGCCATCTTTGTTAATAGCCTAGCCGAATGTAGAAGGTAAGGACCTTTTTAAATTTTTTCCACTTGAATCAGCACTAAGTTTATAGACTACTAAAACACATGCCATATTTAGCTAGGGAGAAATTTCTCTTTAGGTTTGTGCTTCATTAATCTGACTGTTGTTATTAATCCTTTGCATGAGTTAGAGAGAAGAAAATTGGTTACAGAAACTGGATAGCATTCTTATTCATTCTGAATTAGGGCTTTAGTTTTGCTTTCTTATTTTTTAAAAGTAAAAAAAGGAAGGAGATGGCTGAGGGTTGGCTGCCTCTAGGCAGGAAAGAAAAAAATTCAATTAGAAATGTCTATCAGAATAGAATTATTTTATTTGTGGACTAGTATGACATTTTCATAAGAATGCTGGGCGTCTGCCTTTATGATATTATGGACAAGTCATTAATTTTTCTGTCTCATTCTTAAAATAGAAAATATTTCCCATTATAGTGCTTATCTTACAGGATTGTTGTGAGCATAACATGAGAAATATAACGTATTTTGCAAACCTTAAAATGCTATACAAATATCTGCTTCTATTTGGCTATGTATATTTGAAACAAAGGGTTTGCTTTTCTAGAAATGATGGAGAATTTAGGGAGTGTGAGATCAGGATTAGCCAATAGTTATCAGATTTTTTTTTTTTTTTTAAGTAAATGGGTAGTGGTATTGAAACTTTTTTAATGACAGAAAATAGTAGAAAGCCAATAGATCAAACTTTTTTTTGTTTTACTTTGTATATTGAAATGCTAATATTTGATGCTCAAGTTCAGAATTTTAAAAATTATTTTCCTTTAAAATCTTGTTCTCATCGTTCTCTTTCATATATCTGAGGATGTCTCTGTATTATTATACAATATATAAATAGTTTTGACCTTGAATCCATAAGAAAAAAATAATTACGTTTACTGTGTTGTTTGCCTAAGGTAGTGAATTATATACCATACATTTTAGCTTCCTATAAAAAATAGTTATGAAAAAGTCTTGAGCTTAGAGGGTTAGAAAATGCACCTTGGCCAGAACAATTCCTTCTACAATCCAGATAACTGTTTATCAGATTAAGATAAATACCTGGTGGAGAGTGAGGTAGGAAAGGGGGGAAAGTAGATTTTGTGAAGCTGTTGGAGTTTTTTTCTTGTTTGTTGTAGTTTCTTGTATCATGGCCTCTACTCTCAAAGGTTCTTTTGGTTAGCCTGAGAACAAATAAAAAGATTGACACAGGTCATGCTAGATAATACTTTTTACTTTCTGTTCTTGGACTAGGTACTGGCATAGCCTTGTGAAAAAAAATTTACATACTAAAGTTAATGTGTTTTACTTATCTGGAAGAACCCCACAGATGCTTTTTATTCAGAAATTATCTATAATTAATTTTCTGAAGTTTAAAAAAAATTATTGATTTTTAAAAATCAACTCCTTTTCCCAATTTATCCTTCTCCCAGAGTGTCATCTCTTGCAACAGAAAGGAAAAAGAAAAAAATATTCAGCAGAACTAATATTAACTCAGATTAACAAAATCTGAATTTATGTATGTTATTCCATACCTATAGTTTTCTACTTCTACAAAGAAGAAAGGGAGTTATCACCCATTTTAATTAATTTGATTAGCTAGTTTCTTAAGCCCACTGATTAGAATCAATGAATTATACAAGTGAGGAGAGGCTGATAGAGGCAGATATTCTGATTATTGATAGTGACACCTGACAGTAAGTGAGAAGATAGGAAAACTTTTAAAAGAGATATAGAACTCTTATTCATAACAATCAGAGGCCATTTAATAGGATCAGTCAGTCTTAGGGAGTTTAGCCGTGCCTTAGTGTTGGATCAGAAGGAAAGGTATTGGGAAATACTGAGCCAGTTATATGCCAGGCGCTGTGTTAAGCACTGGGCATATAAAGAACAGTAAAACATATCTCCTCTTCTCAAATAGCATAAATAACTCTGTACAAACTATATACAGGATAAATTGGCAACAATCAATAGAAGTAAGGCAGTAGAAAGGGGATTGGAAAGGGCTTTCTTTAGATCATGGAATTTTAGCTGAGATTTGATAGAATGAAACCAGGAGGCAGGAGATAAGAGCATTACAAGCCTTGGAACTGGTTGATGAAAATATCTGGAGTTTGGAGATGATGTCATGTGTGAAGAATAGCAGGGAGTCCAGTGTCTGTGTTTGTGTGTGTGTGTGTGTGATTTATGAAATGTAAGAAATTTGGAAAGGAGGCAGATGATTATGAAGGATTGTAAATGACAGAGGATGTTATATTTGATCCAGGAGGTGTTGAGGAACCACTGGAGTTTGAGTAGAGGAATAGCATGGTTAGACTTGTTCTTTACATTGTATTGGTAGCCGAATGGAGGATGGATTGTAGTGGAGTGGGGAGAAACCTGTGTCAGGTTTACCAATCAATAAGCTATCAAAATAATCCAGTAACAAGGGCCTGTACCAAGGTAGTGGCAGTGTTAGGAAAGCAATGGAATTTTTAAGAATTGCATATAGCAATATAGATTCAAGGGACATGAATGAGGGGAAAGTATGAATTAGGAGAGGCATTTAAATAAGGGATTTCAGTATTCAATTTGGATCTTTTTCTATAGGAAACATAATTTCTTTTGTAATACAACAAAAGATTATGCAAAACTTGAAATGCTGTTGATCTTTTCTAGAAACGACTGCAAAAAGAATTATTGGCTTTGCAAAATGACCCTCCTCCAGGAATGACTTTGAATGAAAAGAGTGTTCAGAATTCAATTACACAGTAAGTATTTAATTTGATAAAATTATTTTTAGTAGCCAGGGTAATTGCAAGGATATTTTTCTAAAAGAAGCATTTTAATATGCTCTTTATATGTTGACATTAAGTGATCTATATCTTGCATTGAATGGGCCAGTTTGATTAATCTATATCAAATAAAATTATTTTTAAAGGAAAGATACCAATAATATATAAGTTTTTGTCATATATAAAAGTATAATCACCTGTTAGGAGAAGTTAGGAGAAACATTTTTAAACAAAACCAAAGTGTAAGAACAAATAGAATTATTTACCATCATTTCATGTGAAAGTTTCACTTCGTGGAATTAATTATACTTGATCAGCAAAATTCTGATAATATGAATCAAGGCAAGACACAAGTTGGTTTGTTTCTATAAGAACCAGACATTTGTTAAAATGGAATTGTATTTGTCATAGATGATAATGAAGAGAATATAGCAGACATTTAGTTGATCCTGGAGTATAACTCCTTAAATAATGAAAATTAAAAGAAGGAATACAGTTTAAGTGTATATTTTGAGCAGAGATAAAAATTAACAATGTAACAGAAATATGCATATGTCCCACAACCATTTCATGGTACCTTACTTGTAAAAAGCAATTTTGTACTTATGATTTAAAGTTGGGATATTGGTCAAAAGCAGAGAAAACTGCAACAATTTGTATTTGCCCTGGGGCAGTTTGCCGATCACACTAGGACCACGTTTTCAGCTGCTCTCGATCCACCCTTTACCAAAGGCAGATCTGCCAAAGCACCTGCCCGCAAACAGAGCAAAGTGGCCCAGGCGTCTCCCAGGGGCTTTCTGGGTGCCTCAAATCCGCCCCTCTATCGCAGCCCGCCCTGGCTGGAGTCTGATTGGGACCAGCGGCCGATTTCCCCTGAGGCTAACCTTCTCCGGAGTTCTTTCAAGGTAGATTTTTGATAGAAGTGCCTTGTAGTCCAAATGTTTGGCGGAGTCCTCACTCAAAAACCAGTTCGAAGGCTCACTTTGTCTGGGTTTGAGGGAAGGTCCCGGGAGTTCACAGAGAAAGCTGTCTGCTGTTCCGCCATCTTGGCTCCGCCCCCAGCAATTTTGTACTTAGATAGCAGTGTTGTGATATAGTACTGCACTAGAAGCAGAATATGTTGATTCTGATCCCCTTTCTCTCCCTTAATAGTTGTGATATTGGGAAAGTCACTTTATCTCTGGGGCTTTCAGTTCTTTGACCTTTAACATTGGGCTAATAACCTGAAGCCGATGATCAGTTCACATAATATCTTGAGGTCTGGTTTAATTATAAGATACTAGAATTTTAGAGTTAGAAAGGACATTTGAACATATCTGATCTCTTTACAGATGAGAAATTGTATTTCTTCCCCTATGTTATATTGCTGACAAATTAGCAGTGTAGGGACTATGATCCAGTTTTTACTCTTTTCCTGGATACCAGGATACATGTTGCCTTTTTTAAAGATCTTTTTTACTTTAGTTTTATTGAGTACAGTTTGTACACTGTGTTTTCTCACAGTAGCACACTTCAAGTGGGAAACATTCAAAGTTAAAGAACTTTGTATGTAAGCATATAGTGCCCTGACTTGCCAGAAACTATAAGTTAACACTTCCCTAAAGCAAGATAGTATGATTGTGGAAATGGGTGGATCATGAACTTTTCAAGCTTTGGTCTATAGGAGCCAAAGTAATTGTTTTTAACCACAGATTTACTGATGTTTTCCTGACATAAAAGTCATAAAACTAGAAGGGAATTAAGAGAAAATATTTATCTAGTCCAATCTCTGCATTTTACAAATGAAGAAACTTAAGGTTATAACTTGCTTGAGGTCATATAGCTAGTTAATTAGAAAACCAAGAATAAAATATAAGTCTCCTAGCTTCTAATTTGTTGCTTTTTCTTTATATGATTCTTTGCAAGTCACTGTTTAAAATGCATGTATGTTGATAATTGCTGAATCCTTTGCAGTTAACTCCTTTTGGGTGACCACTGTGCTCTCAGAAAAAGAATATACTGGTCTTAAATGCCACAGTGTCTTAGTTCACTTTTAGAAAGAGAACACCTTCACTTCTCTGCTCTTTGATGTGTAGGATGTTATAGAGCACCTGTGGTTTCTTTGCCATTTCTTGTATTCCCCAGATTTAAAATTATGATGCGAGAAAGAACATTAAAGATTTTCCTGTAGTTTCCTGATTTTATGGATGATAATACAATTTACTTAGATTCTACAAATTATAAAGTGCTTTCCTTAGAAACATAAGTGAAAATGCTGGGGCACAGAATAGTAACGTGCCCAATCTAGACGTTAAATACTTAGTGTGCAAGATACTGTATAGGTTTGGAGATGCCATCAAAGATAAAACCAAAACAGTTCTGACTTCTAAAAAAGGTTTCACTTTTAGTTTGTGGTAGATTTGGAACTGGACCCTAGCACTTAGGCCTTTTTTTCAATTTTGCTTGTTACTAGTCTTCAAAACCTACATATACTTCTGATTAGAGAACTTGTATGAAGATGATGACCTTATTTCTTTCATGATTCCAGTACAATTTGTCCATCTCTAAAATAGAAATAACTATATCTTTATCTGCTTCAGAGTTGTAAGAATCAAGTGCAATTAAGTATAAAATGGGTTTTATAAACTTTAAAGCTCTGTGTAAATGTTAGTGAATAAAATTGCCTTCTGCATGGAAAATGTCTAGACCTGACCTTCTGGGCTAATCCAGGTGTACATTGAAGGAGGCAGAGAGAGAGAACAGGAGAGGGGCTGGAGAGACAGAGCAGGAATGCTAGCAGAAATCAACCTGATGAATGATATAGGATCCCATCTATATGGTTATCTTTATAGTTGAGTGAAAATATGAAGTACTGATTGATTCTTTATGTGTTCATGAGGGAGTGTAGGTAGGAGAACAGTATATCTTGGCAGCTGTAATGGACAAAGCTGAAAATGAAGCTAGAAAGAAGATGTGGGTAGAAATCATATTTCAAACACTGTAATATTGGCTGAGTCACTTAACTTTTCTAAGCCTCAGTTTCCTTTGTGTAAAATGAAGATATCTGTAGTACAAGGCTATTGTGAGCTCAGTGATATCATTTATGTAGAGTGCTATGAAAACCTTAATACACAAAATAATAACTCCTTAATATGATTAGCCTTGGTTTGTTACCCAAACTGTAATTTTCTTCTTCCATGACTTTAACAATAGCATTTATTTAAGGTTTTCAAAATGCTTTACATATACTGTTATTTAATCAGTGAAATAGGCATTATAAAATCTTCTTTTTACAAATGAGGAAACAAAGACACAAAGAAGTGAAGTGGCTTGTCCAAGATCATATAGCTAGTAAATTCCTGATTCTTGACTCCTCTACTCAATGCACTAAATTACTTGGCTGCCTAAAAGTACAGACACATATGACTACTTTGTTTTTTGAGTAGAACAGTAATACTTATTTTCTTGTAAGGGGGGGGGGGAGATGATTAACAGGATTTTAATCTTTTTTTTTTTAAATATTCCAGGTGGATTGTAGACATGGAGGGTGCACCAGGTACTTTATATGAAGGGGAAAAATTTCAACTTCTATTTAAATTTAGTAGTCGATATCCTTTTGACTCTCCTCAGGTAATTGCTTTTTATTATTATTATTACTTAACATTTTAAAATTGTATTTAAATTTTATTTAGTTTTAACTTGATTTTTACGTATGTTTTTTCCTATTTGATCTTAGCCAAAAGACTGAGTAATGGTAATTTTAGTTCTGACTTTGGCAGTATGGCATAATGGATAAGGCACTGGACTTGGAATCAAGAAGACCTTCGTTCCAATCCTGAATCAGACATTTACTAGCTCTATGGCTCTTGACAACTTAGTTAAGTCTGTTTGTGCTTCTTCATTTTCCTTATTTGTAAAATCCATGGACTTGGCCTCTGAATTCCCCTCCTGATCTAAACATACAGTCTTCTGTCAAGAGGATGGTTTTATTCCTTGTCAGTAATCACAGAACAGCTTATCACTTTTTTTAGTTTATAGGAATTACTAAGGTCATTCTCTTTTCCCTTTCTTCTATACTCTAAATCTCCATACCCATTGTGGCTTTCTGTACCTTTTAATTATTTTTAGATAAAATTTTCATTTGTAGAGACTAGGATTAAAAGGAATGAAATTCTGGCCTGAGCTTGTGAGATGAATTCCTTAAAAATGTTAATTTTTTTAATGAGAGAGTAATCCTATTTTAATTGAATAGAACTGCCCTTTGGTGGAGAATGTTTTTGCTTTTGGTATTCATGATAATGAAAATAATGTGATGTCATTTGTAGGCTTTTATGCATTATGAGATCAGGGACACATACATATGCAAATACATAAACATATGTATACTTTTATATACATATACTTTTTGTACACATATACATATATATTTTTACCAGTTATAATTTAGTACTTAAACTGATTGAGTCAGTCATTGAACATAGTGTTTATGTCCCCAAAATCTAGTCATCTTTAAGATTTAATCTAGAAATAGAAAAGAATATTTTTTTGGAATATTAAATAATATAAAATGTGGTTTAAAAAAGTACCTGTGGGTAGCCAAAATAAATGCCAAAGGTTTATGAATTAAAGCTCCTGTATTCAAGTCAAAGGAAATATACTCTTAAGCTCTTAATAAGGCAGTCTGTTTTACACATACTTTAGTTATTTGTTTTTCAAAACAAAATAGCAATAGACTGAGTTACAAAAGATTACTCCTTTGATGTCACCAACTTTTTGATCATAAGCAAGTCATTTACTCTTTCTCAGCCTCTGGAAACTCTCAACACTTCTCTTTTATATTATATAGGTTTAGTCTATATCAATAAAGGTTATTTACACATACTGACAAATCATAGAAACTTGGTATATTATTGTACTGCACTATAGTTATAAATGTTAGGTGTGTGTAGTTCATAGCTACAGATAGAGATTCTGGAATTTGCCATGAAGATGGCTTTCTTGATAGTCCCGATTGTCGGCCAGATTTTTACCCTTTATATATCTCATAAGGGAAAAAAATATACTGCTACATAATATCTAGGTATGGGGATAAAATATATCTTCAGGTTAAAAATAAAACAGGATTTTAAAAAATAGTAATAGCTACTATCTTCCAATTTTTTCATCTATTATAAAGAAGTCGCTGTTGCTGGCAGTCTTAACTTGTCAGAAGTATTCAGAACATACAGTTAGCTATCATTATCCCCTTGAACTGTTGGTACCTCTTTTTGTCTTGCTTATAATTCCATCTCATTTCTTTTATTTGAGAGGTATAAAGTATTCTTCACTTTTTCAGAAATTTATATTAAACTGTTTTGGGGAATTCTTGATACAAAGTCTACAAATTTGTCATCAGAAGATATGACAATAGGCTATGGTTGTAGCTATATATATAACTCCTTGCAGTTTAACTTGACAGAATTCCAAGTACATGTTATATTGGAAATTGTTTGTATAATATTATCATAACTTTTGAAAATTCTTTGTGAAACTTAGATGAAGAATAAACCATCTCATCATATTATTTCATAGTCTAAATGTTACTCCCGTGTTATAAGCTGAATCACTGGAAGGCAGGTGGTCATAAAGCTTCTTCTTTAAGATCTCTAATTATGGGGAAAGCTTAGTACCCCTCAAGGTCTGATAGCAATTTTTTTCTTTACATCTAATCTTTTACTTCTAATCTAATCTAAATCTGTTGTTCTGCACCCTGTACCTTTTGTTCTGGAGCCAGGCAAAAACAAATCTAAAATACCTGGTTTTGGGTGACAATTCTTAAAATACTTGGGGAATGTCTTCCCCTCCTATCCTGTAGACATCTGTAGATTAAACATCCCTCAGTGCCTTCAACTGTTTTTCATGTGAAATGGTTTCAGAGTTTCCTCTATGAATTTTAGCTTTGTAAATGTGCTTTCTAAAATGTGGCACACCAAACTGATCATAGAATTCAAATATAATCTCACCTAACACTAGACAGTCATTTATAAGTAGCCATGTTCTAGATACTGCTTTTGTTTCTGCAGTCTAAGATCTCTAGGTTTTTTGTTTGCCATATCATTATGCCTTACACTGAACTTTGAATCTGTCAAGTCTCCTAATTTTTTCATATAAATTATTTAGCTCTATCTTTCCCTCCTCTCTGTATTCTTACACAGCTGATTTTGGGAGTCCAAGCATGAGATTACATATTTAATCCTATTGTATTGCATTGCGTTGTAGTTAACTTCATTTAATTGTTAAATCCTTCTTATATGAATATACTTGAACTAGTAACTATAAATTACATTAATCTTGAGGTGTTTGTAAAATGAAATGGGGAGAGGAAAATCATTTACACCTATGTTTTCCTTAGAGTTGGAAATAAAGGAGTTTGAGGAACTGGGTTTTTTATCATATGCAAAAGGGCAGCATGAAATATCATTACATGAGATATGGGGTCATTTTGTATTCCAGGGATTATGATAGGAATTTGGAATAAGAATACCCTGAAAATAATTGGAACTTTTGTAAACACTATTGGTGGGAATGAGGAAGTAGAAAAATTCTGTTAAACTTGATAAAACATTCTAAATTATATCATTTTTTTTAATACTCAAAGGATTTCATTTCAAAAATGAACATAGAGGATAATATGATAAAATACTATGACCAAAAAATGTGCCAAATATAGTTTAGTAGTAAGAAGAGAGGTCAAAAAAGGCTTCTAGAATATATTGAAACCTTACATGTGCAGAACATGAATACCTAACACATTTAGGAGGCACTGGTTGTATGAGAAGCACATAACATGTCAAAAAATGCAGCTGATTTTATTTTAACAGAAAATGGTTACCAAGGTAAGTTTCTTTTAAATTAACTATGTGCAATTTGCTTTTTTAGGACAGAGATCAAAATCATTATGAAGCAAGAATAAAAATGAGTACCATCATGCGTATGTCAGATCAATTACATTGATCTTTGAAAGTGAAGATAATGTATTTGTTTGATCCTCTAATTATTAATCTCAAGAGATTAGAAATAGAGACTAGAATTTTAATTTAATTGGTGTAGGGAACTCCCAGGTTAGAAAATATCCTCTGCCAATACAAGAAAGCACTTTTCTCTATACTTTATAGATTTTAATAGAATTGCATAGGGCATTGAGTGGTTAAATGATTTCTTGATGGTCATATAATCAATATATATCTAAGGTGGAATTGATAGCACTAAATCTGTTTTTATACTGCTATCCATGTGTGAAACAGCATTCTCATAGTACTAATATACTTAATATTTGTTTTCCTGACTCCAAGACCAGTTCTTTATCTGTTATAAGGAAAAATCTGTACTTGCTAAAAGTGTTATAAGATGTCTAGAACAACTCTGAATCAAGAGAGAGATTCTATAAAGGGTGAGAAACACCAGGCACCCTTTTCTTTCTTTTTTTTTTTTTTTTTTCCCCTGCGGCAGTTGAGGTTAAGTGACTTGCTCAGTCACACAGCTGGGAAGTACAGGTCAGATTTGAATTCAGGTCCTCCTGACTTCAGGGCTGGTGCTCTATCCACTGCAGAGCTGTTGCTCTGATATTCTTTATATTTGGCATTACACAAATTGAATTAAGTCTGGAACATTACTGGGCCTTCTTAATGAGAATTTGGAAGTGGTTGAAAATAGCAGTTGTCCACATTTGGTAGTCAAATGGATCTTAGATTTTTTTAATCTTAAAAGTCTGAAAGTTCCTTCCAGGAATACAAATCACAACTTCTAGCCATCCCTGATGATGTTCTTTACCTTCCAAGTCACCATAGTGGGGAGATTGGAGATGAAGGGACCTACCAGACATGCTGGAGGCCTTCCTCACTTTCTCTTGACATCATGAAGGCATCTACTGAACCATTTAAACTCTCATTCATCTTTTCTTCTTATGCCATTCCATAAAGATATTTTTGGCTCCAATTCTCTTTAATTCTTATTAGTTACATGTTATGGGCTCCTCATATCTAGCATGGGCCTTTCCTTTGTCTTGTTTGCAGTATTACTGTTTTCCACAGTCCTACACTACTGCCTCCTTATGGCATGGAGATAAATATCTCTGAATTCTTAAAGGCTGTACCAGTAGAATTTAAGAACTTTCAGAAATGGCTTTAGCAACAAACTTGTCTAAGGACAAGCCCAATACATCATCAGGAATTTTCATAGTCAAGACTGCCTCCCATCTCTTCCTTTCTCTCCTCTATTTTTCTCTCTTCCCTTTTTCCCCTTTTCCCTCCTCTATCTTCCTAGCCTCTTCTTTTTCTCCTTTCCTCATTTTTTCTTTCCCCTCCCTCTTCTTCCTCTCCCCCTTTTCCTTTCCCTCTCTTAGCTTTCTTTCCCTTTCCATCCCTTTATCTTTCTTCTCTTTACTTCTTCCTTTTTTCCTTCCCATCCTTCCTCTTTCGTCATTCTCTCCCTGTCTTCTCATCTATCCCTCACTCCTCTCTCTTTCCCTATATAGTAATAAACTGGGCCTAAAATCGAGCAAGAAGATAGCAAACTAAATTGCCTTTGGAAAACTGGGCAAGGATTACTTTTAATAATCCTAGCTTTCTTACTTACAAAAGTGCACCTTGTTGCATTGTGGCTGCAAGTTATAAAATATCAATCTCAGAAGAATTAAAGTAGAGAATTCCCCAAAAGGCAGTGGAACAGTGTATACTGGTTGTGTGGTTGAAAAAACATCAGTCAGAAATTGTAGTGCAAAAAAAAAATATTTCCAGACACTAGAATGGACATTATTATTTTATAAGAGCAAAGAATAACTAATGGAATAGTATGTATGTTCCATTGGGTATCCATGCAGTGTCTAGAAAACATCTTGTACAGAGATTAAAGCCCCTAAGGATGGTGTACAGAAGAACATGGATATGTGTTTCCTAAGATGAGATGTCATGATTAGATTGTGATCAGTGTCATTGAAGGGAGTGCTCACATTCATAGAAGTATTGAGTCGGCAAAGTGTTATAATTTTTACTACTTAGTGATTATTGATTCTGTCATCTGATAATAGCTGTTGCCCCAGTTTTGTCATCTGCAAATTTGATAAACCTGACGTATTTATCTTTGTCATTGATAAAAATGTACTAATGCCTTTTAGTTATGACAAATCCATCAAAGAGAAACTAGACACTAGACTCAGTCACTTGTATTCT
The DNA here is from genome assembly GCA_023553655.1 of Myrmecobius fasciatus. NCBI lineage: Eukaryota > Metazoa > Chordata > Mammalia > Dasyuromorphia > Myrmecobiidae > Myrmecobius > Myrmecobius fasciatus. The sequence continues at coordinate 145,044 of JAJPUD010003234.1, read as the reverse complement.
ATCAGCTTTCTGCCTTTTCATTTAATTTTTCACCAAATGTAAGAATGTATTCTCTGATCATAGTTTCTTTTAATGTATTTACTGTAGAAGATGGAAAATGGTTTTCCTTTAAACTTGTATTTACAAGGAGGGCAAGCCTGTAGCATACTTAGGAAATAAACCCCCAGTTTGTATGTCATCTTTAGTCCTCTTTCAGATTTTTCCTTCCATTGATGTGGTCAAGATTGTGAATTGTCAGAAATGCTTGAGTACTTGAGATTGACTTAATCTTGCCTTTTCTTATTCTACTCTTCTGCTTCTGTATGAGTATCTTGATCTCAGTCATATTCCTTCTCTTATGTATCATGTTGGCTTATTTTCTATTTTATTTTTGCAGTAGTGGTGTAGTCAGCACCTTCAAAAATTCACATACCATAAGGGACCCCATGGTCTTTGCTGCCTCAAGCACTTTAGTACCTTGATAAGTTATAGTATAATAGATTGAGCTTGAAGGGACCATAGAGGCCCATCAAGTCCAGTCCTCTCATTCTATAGTTGAGGAAATAAAGGCCTGGAGAGTGGCTTACCCAGGGTCACAGCTAGTAAAATGTCTGAGATGGAATTCAAACTCAGGTTTTCATGACTCTCTAGCTCTCTCATCACCATGTTATATAGGAAATTATTGATGAGTTCTCAGAAGAAGGAAGAGCAAATTAGCTAAACACAGGAATTTCAGCCTTAAAATATTCACAGGGAAAGAAAGTCCAATGATTAGGCATTTAGGCATAGGTTATGGGCAGCCAGGTGACTCAGTAGATAGAGTGGTGGGCCTGGGGCCAGGAAAAACTAAGTTGAAATCCAGCCTCAGAAACTTAACCTGGGTAACTCGTGGCACATTTAACCTTGTCTGCTTCAGTTTCCTTATGTGTAAAATGAACTGGAGAAGGAAATGGCAGATGACCAGAACAAAGAAAACCCCAAACAGGGCTTTGGAGAATCAGATATGAATGAAAAAACAAAAAACTTTTTGAGTTTTTAATGTATATATGATTAATATCTATGATAAAATTCTTTAAATTTCTTCATAGATCCACCTACTAACTTTTCATATTCTGTTTACATGGTACCTCCATTTATCTAATCTTTCATATTTGTAACCTTGGGATTTTCTGACTTTTCTTTCCCCCTCATCTCTATTTAGTTAATAATTTTCCCTTTGTTACAGCTTAATCCCCTCTTTCCATTTTCATTGCCAGTATTCTGTCTTAGAATAAGTCCTTAATAATGTCTGCCTCAATTGCTGTTAGTTTCCTGTCTTTACTCCATCATCTTTAATCCACCTACTAGTTTCCTTACTCCTCTCAAATTCATGCCATATAGGCTTTTACATATATGCACATATATATATATAGCCTATAAAACATGATAAATTGTGTTATGTATATATTATATATGTGTATATATGCATATACATAATGTGTGTGTGTGTGTGTATAAAGCTAGACTAAATTTCCACATAAATGTGAAACTGCATAATTTCACAGACATTGAAAGGAACTTCAAAGGCCATTTTATCCAGTCTGTTCTCAAACAAGAGTCCACTAAAGAGCAAACATTTTAGAACAAGAGCTAATGCAATCTTTGCTTGAAAACCTTCAGGGAGGAAGGAAATCCTCTGCCTCTTGAGGCAGTCCTTTCTGCTTTTGGACATATCTCATTGTCATGAAGTAGTTTCTTCAAACCTAAGTTTTCTTTTTTGCTACTTATTTTTCCTTTGTGGGCTAAGTATAATGAGACTAATTATTTCCCATATGGTGGCATTTCAGATTCATATACACTGTTGTATCCCTTCTAGGTGTCTTTTTGTCCTTTCACCAGTCTATAGCAGGAATTTGAGGCTAACTTTTACTTCTATTGATATGCTCACAGCATCCTTCTTAAAACATGTCTAGAATTGAACATAGAGTTCAGAAGTGCATCAAGATTAAGTTCAGCAAGACTTTCACTTCCATAGTATTAGAAACTTTCTATTAGGTATTCTTGTCTGCCATATACCATTGACTTGTTGAAGTTTATAGAATTTTAGATAAAGGAGAGAACAGAAGAAAAAGCCTAAGGGAAACACAAACAAGCAGAATAGTTTTGAAATCTAATGTTGAATATATTATAAAAAGAAAAGCAAGCTAAATGTGATAGATTTGCAGTTTTAAGTACAGTCCTTTTTCTGATCTACTTTATACATAGAAATGTTTACTTCAGCTGTGCTCTAGAAATTTAAATCCCATCCTCATATCATCATCTTAACCATTTGCTCATTTCTCAATGCAGCTATATCCACTGATGGATTTAAGTTTCAAATTTAAAAAAAACAAAACAAAACTTTTAAAAAATATTTTTCAGATGAATCATTGCTTAGCATATCTCTTAACTTAAACTTGTAAAATTGGTGTTTTGAATTATAGTATAAATCTACACATTTATTCATATTACTTTTAACTTCCTAGATTAAGTTCAATATTCTAATTAGATGAGATCTTTTAAAATTGACTGTCATTCAGTTGTTAGCCCTCTTAGTGCTGGGATTTTTAAACTTGATAAACAAGATATCTGTGTCCGTTTAAGATGTTAACTAGTTCTATCCTATCATAGAACCCTGGTTACTGAAAATTCTTCATCCAAATTAACATGAAATTATTAATAGTTAAAGTTCTGAAGAAAGGTTTCGGAGTAAAAGCAAAGAAGAAAAAGAATGTGAAGGCAAGAATATTGACCTGTACCAGAAAGTTTGAGGTGGGGAGATCAATAGAAGATCCACTGCACATGAATTAAGAAAGAGATGTGAGGGTCTTCCCAAATTGGAGGGAGTTGGATATTCTGTGAAAGAAGTAGATAGTCATGAGGAGTGATGATTACATGGATGTACATGTCCTGTGGAGGTGAAAAATGAAATGTCAAAGGGAATATAAGAGTATTAGAGGTTAGTATCTCCTTGATGGCAGTCTTAACTGAGGCAGTTGTTCTTGAGCATTTATTTAACATGTAAGAAATTTCAAACTGGATATTTACTGTTTATTTTTGATGATTTTTCATGGATATGCAATACTTCAAGAAGGAACTTAGGAAACTTTACTAAAGATTAAAAAAGCCTTACTCCAGAACTGAAGCTTATAGAACAAAGTATTTGCATCACAACTAACATTTTAAGGCAGGAAATACAGCATAGAAAATGATATGAGAATTGAACAGGTAACTAAGATATTTGAGAATAGGATTTGGATTTCTGTAGTATAGCTAAAAAAATAAAAATTAGAATATTTTGGTCAAAAATGGAGGGTACCCAATGAGTTATATATAAGAACATATTTTCTAGGAAACTTGTAAATGCAATCAAGTGTTTAAATTTAAAATGAAAGGGAATAGGGGGCAGCTAGGTGGTGCAGTCGATAGAGCACCAGCCCTGAAGTCAGGAGGACCTAAGTTCAAATGTGGTCTCAGACACTCCCCAAATTGGGAGATATTATTTCATAGGTCTTACTGGTTATTTTTGTTGTGGGTTGGTTGGTTGGTTTGGGGAGGTGGGGATTACATTTTTTTTCTCCAACATTGTCTAGTTTTAATGCAGATAAGATTAGAAGGGAAACAATAAATTGGGAAAACATTTTTACATTTAAAGTATCTGATAAAGGCCTCATTTCTAAAATACATAGAGGATTGACTCAAATTTATAAGAATTCAAGCCATTCATCAATTGATAAATGGTCAAAGGATATGAATAATTTTCAGATGAAGAAATTGAAACTATTTCTAGTCATATGAAAAGGTGCTCTAAATCACTATTGATCAAAGAAATGCAAATTGACAACTCTTGAGATACCACTACCCACCTCTTAGATTGGCTAAGATGACAGGAAAAGATAAAATGACAAATGTTGGAGGGGATGTGGGAAAACTGGGACGCTAATAAATTTGGTGGTGGTGGAACTGTGAAAATCCAACCATTCTGGAGAGTAATTTGGAACTATGCCCAAAGGACTATCAAAACTGTGCATGCCCTTTGATCCAGCAGTTTCTACTGGGCTTATATCCCAAAGAGATCTTGAAGGAAAGGGACCCACAAGTGCAAAAATGTTTGTGGCAGCCTTTTTTGTAGCAGCTAGAAACTGGAAATTGAATGGATGCCCATCAGTTGGAGAATGGCTGAATAAATTGTGGTATATGAATGTTATGGAATATTATTGTTCTATAAGAAACGACCAGCAGGATGATTTCAGAGAGGCCTGGAGAGATATACATGAACTGATGCTAAATGAAATGAGCAGAACCAAGAGATCATTATACATGGCAACAGCAAAATTATACAATGATCAATTCTGATGGGCATGGCTCTCTTCAACAGTAAAATGATTCAAACCTTGTTAAGTGATGAAGAGAGCCATCTACACCCAGAGAGAGGACTGTGGGGACTGAGTGTGCTTCATAACAGCGTTTTCACTATTTTTGTTGTTGTTTGCTTGCTTTTTATTTTGCTTCTCTCTTCTTTTTTTTTTTTTCCTTTTGCGGCACGATAATTGTATACATATGTATGCATATATTGGATTTAACATATATTTCTATCATATTTGACATATAATGGACTACTTGCCATCTAGGGTAAGGCCTTGGGGGAGAGGGGGAATTGGAACACAGGGTTTTGCAAGGGCTAATGTTGAAGAATTGTCCATACATATATTTTGAAAAAAAATTTTAATAAAAACAAAACCAAAAAATATTGTCTAGTCTTTCCTCCTCTAATTTTTCCCACCAAGAGCCATTCCTTATAACTCTCAGGTGTTGTAGAGAGAACAAAAAACATGTGTTGAAGGAAAGCCATCAGACTTAACTAAGAAATCATTGTTAACTCAGAGGCAAATAATAGTCTTTCACTTGTTTTAAAAAATAAACTTCACTTATATTCAGAAAGATGGTAGAAATATGACTAGACATTTTGTTTGGGATAGGAGGGTATTATGAGAATTTTAGTAGTCAACAAGTTCATTGAGTCAACAGTGTGATATACAAGCCAAAAAAACTTAGTGCTGCTTTAGGGAACGTGAAGTACCCAGCAATAAGGTAATATTGGTCCTTTTTTTATAGTTTGTCCTAGTCAGATCACACCATCTGAGATGTTATATTTACTTCATGGTAACCCCATTTTAGAACAAGATGATGATTCATTAGAATCTCCAGGGGAAAAGCACTGAGAATGTGAAAGGTTTCAAGTTCATGTCTTATAAAGCTTATTTGAAGGGACTGTCATGATTTGCCTGGAGAGAATTAGAGGTAAAGGGAGATGTGATAAGTACCTTTAAGTATCCTAAGGCTGCAATTTGGAAGAGGAAAAAGACTTTGACTTTGAAGGCCAGAAGTTGGTGAACAATGGATGTTCAGAAATTGGCCAAGTGTTAAGTCTAGATTTTTGTAAGGAATTCTTAAATTTTTTAAGGATTTTGTAAAAAAAAAAAAAAAAAAATCCTTCCTAAGAATTAAAGGTATCTAAAAGTAGAATGCTCTATCTCCATAAACCTCACTGGACATCTTCAAGCAAAGGCTAGTTCCAAAAAATAATTGTTTCAACTTGATGGTCTGATAATTTTTCTAGTTCTGTCATTCTGTGTCTGTTCTTTGGGTTCTGACTCCACTTAACTATTGTCTTGTCTAAGTTAGTGGTCTTGTATCTGCTCACCCAATTAGAAAATAGAACATCGGTTGTATTCCACTACTTCACAAGATCCAGTCATGGCAATCATGGACTTCTTGAATATAACTATGCCACTTAGTATCTCTCAACATAAATTTGTTCTCTTCCTTTCCACTGCTCACTTCCTGGGGCTTTGCCCGAGCCATCAGGGTCATTATAACCTGGCCAACCAGGTCCACACAGGTACATGGCAATAGCCATGCATGCAATATTTGTTCCTTTTCTGAAGTTCACATCTTTTGTATGGCAGTTTCTAAAATTCTTTGCTCCACTGTAGTGTCTGATTTATTGGTGGTAAGCATTTCTCCATTTACCACTCCCTTCCCTCCTAACTTTCTCCTCATTTGCCTTGGAACAGAGTGAATTTTCTAGGTGATGAGCAAGCCAGAATGAATTGTAATAATTTTCATTCCAGATCTCAAACTACCCAATTACTGTCAAGTTCACTATCATCCTTTATTTATTTGTTTGTTTGTTTATGAAAGGCAATCAGGGTTAAGTAACTTGCTATATACAAGCTAGTAAGTGTCTTGAGGTCAGATTTGATCTTAGATCCTTCTGATTCCAGAATAAGTGCTCTATCTACTGCACTAGCTAGCTGCCCCACCATTATCCTTCTTGTTAGTTGTGTTGAGTTCATGACCTGTGGACCACTGCACACTACCACTATCCTTGGAATTTTCTTGGCAAAGATACTGGAATGGTTTGCCATTTCCTTTTCCAATGAGTTAAGGCCAAGATTAAGTGACTTGCTGAGAGTCACACAACTAATATATGTCTGAGGCCAGATTTGAACTCAAATCTTCCTGACTGCAGGACCAGTTCTCCATTCACAGAACCACCTAATTGCCTCCTTTCAGCCTTCTTGATTATTTTAAATTTGTTAGCTAAATCTTGTGATTTCTATCTCCACAACATTTTTCATGTGTATTTCCTCTCTATTCACGAAACTACTAACTTTGTTCAAACCCTCACACCTCATGCCTGATCTGTTGCTATAGCTCCTAACCAGTTTACCCTTCCTTAAAAGTTTCATTAGTTTCTCTAATTCTATTCTTTATGCAGCTGCCAGAGTGATGTTTCCTAAAGCTCATTTTGACCATATTATCACCCTACTTCATTAAGCTTCAGTGGTCTCTTAGTGACTCTTAAGTTCAAATTTTATTTGATTTTTTTTCATGTTTTTTATTTCTATTTTTTGTAAGCTCTATAATGTATGTAATTTAAAATGATTGGGAGCATGATCAAAAATTTAAGAGCCTCCTGGTCCAAATCATAGCTCCATCTTTTCTACAGAATAGTATGAGAGTCCTTGATAAATGCTGTACATTTATTAAGTATGCCTTAATCTATGGTATATATTTCTGATCTATTTTCTTTAATAACATGTCTATTCATGAGATTTTTAGATTCATTAACTATTTCAACTCTTTTTCCTGGTGTTCAAAGATCTTTAGCTTTTCTTTTTAGCTTTATCTCTCTACTTTTCAATTCAGGCAAATGGAACTATTACCTGCTTTCTGAACAGTATTGCTTCCCTCTGTGTTTTTGATTGTTGTACACTAAATCACTTTCCCTTACTCTAAACCCCTGTCAGATTCCATCTTCTCCCATTTGGAAATAATCTGGTACTTTTGTTGACATTTTGTGGAACAACACTTAAATGTGCTTATGTCATGTTGTACATAGTAGTTATCTATATTTGCCTTTTCATTCAGCTGTAACCACCATGACAGCAATACCTATGTGTTTTTTGTCTTCCCAGAACCAAATATACTTCTCTGTAAGGATTTTCAGAATGTTTGTTGAATTAATAAAAAAAAAGGTACATGTGCTATCTCTTGATATTGATGCTGCTTTTATGAATTCCTTTCCTTTTTGTGAAGTATAAGGACCATTTATGACATTAAACGTGTCCCTGCTTATGAACAAACTGTAATATGCATTACTTAATAACTTAATTATTCATATAGTTTCAAAAGTTTTGTATTTTGTTTATATTATCGAGATTCTGGTAGGAGATGCCACAATGCCTACTTTGTAGCATTCCAAGGTTTACAGTTCATTTTCCTTAACAGCTACCCTGAAAGATATTATAAATATTACCCCTAGTTTATAGACAAAGAAATTGTATTAAGAGGTTAAGTTGGCTTGGATAGTTGAGATTGTACTTTCATGTATTCTCTTCCCCTATCAGAATGTAGGATGCTTGAAGGCAGAGACCAGGTACTCTACTAAGTTTTTAATAAATAATTGATTTGTCTCCCCTGGATCTAAATCTTTTATGATATGAAGAAACTGAGTTTCTGAGGTATGACAAGACCCACATGGAAATAATTCAGTGAGATTCTGAGGGGATGGGATTGCTGGAATAGTGGAAAGGGCTTGTATTTGAGGCTCAGCTATGATACTTCTGTAGGACACTGGAAGAGTCACTTCATTTCTGGTCTTCTTGAAATCTGGAAAGAACCTTCGAACAGAGACTTTTAGAACTAGAATATAGTTTGGTATTTATAAAGACCAGCGCCCTCATATTTAAAGCAGAGAGGAGAAGTAATATGCCTAAGGTTAAACAGTTCACTTCAATGACTGTTAAAACCTCTTTGCAGTGTACTGTGGTAGGCCCCAGGGTACAGAGACAAAAATGACAGTCCTTCCAGGTTTGTCTATGCTTTCAGTAGCATAAGATTTAACCCAATTCCTTTGACTTTTAAGTCTATAATTATTTCTATTAGTAACTTTGGTGTAAGAGTTGTAATTATAAATAGTTCCTTTTCCTTATAACAGTTCAGTGTTTTCTCTAATACATAAAGGATTTAGGATATAGTGAAAATGGGAGGACATACTCACATCTTATATAGAAAGTAATTAAAAAAAAAGACTACACAGACAAAAATTGTCAATACATGTAATATAAGCATAGGTTTTTAATAACATTCTAAAGTTCTGAAGGCTTTGGCATGGTAGATTAGAAGATACTTTGGCAAATTTCTTTCACTCTCAAGACATACTTCATCAGGGGCAGCTAGATGGTGCAGTGGATAGGGCGCCATCCCTGAAGTCAGGGATGTACATGGCAACAAGAAGATTATACAATGATCAATTCTGATGGACGTGGCTCTCTTCAACAGTGAAATGAATCAGACCAATTCCAATGATCTTGTGATGAAGAGAGTCATCTATACCCAGAGAGTGGACTGTGAGAACTGAGTGTGATTCACAACATAGCATTCTCATTCTTTTTGTTGTTGTTTGCTTGCATTTTATTTTATTTTCTCTTTTTTGGGGGGTCTGATTTGATTTTTCTTGTGCAGCAACATAATTGTATAAATATGTATATAAATATGTATGCATATATTGGATTTAATATGTATTTCTACCATGTTTAACATATATTGGACTACTTGCCATCTAGGGAAGAGAGTAAGGGAAGGGGGGGGGTTGAAACACAGGGCATCTAGATGTCGCAGTGGTTAAAGCACCAGCCCTGAAGTCAGGAGGACCTGAGTTCAAATCTGTTTTCAGACACTTAACACTTCCTAGCTGTGTGATCCTGGGCAAATCACTTAACCCCAATTGCCTCAGCCACCAAAAAAAAAAAAAAAAAAAAAAAGAAAAGAAAATTGGAACACAAGGTTTTGCGAGGGTTGATGTCGAATTATCCATGCATATGTTTTGAAAAATAAAAAGCTTTTAAAAAAAAAAACTTTTCAATGTAAAATAGGGTGTTATACTGATTGATCTCTAATGCCCCATTTAGCTCTAAATACCTACAAGCATTTTACCATTATTTTTAAAAAGGTAATACTCAGGATTTCATTTTCATGGTGACAGCAGCCCTGCTTATTTGTCTCTCATATGATTTTTGGGAGGAAAGGAAGGAAAGGGCCTTAAGGCATATGTAGCATGGCTCATTATAAGTTGTTTGGGAGAGGCACTTTACCTGCCATGTCCTTTTAGTAAGGGAACTTTTTGGAGGCTGCTGGGAAAGTAATTGTATTGAAGAAATGACCACCTGAAATCAGCCTCTCTGAGAGCACTGAAATTTCTATGCTCTTGAAATCGAACCCTCCCATCTCTGTAGAACAGAATGTAGAATTGTTAATTTTGAAGATTGGCTATACAATTGAAATTTCTGGGATTGGTTCAATGGAGAGAATTAAAGAAAGAATTTAACCAAATTATGTACTCAGATTGTTTCTTAGTCTGTTGCAATATTTTAGGAAGGACTTTAGCAAATCAGAGGGTCCAGAAGATGATTATGGTCAGTTCAAAAAGACTAAAGATCTTTTTAATAGTATTTTTTTTCCCAAATACATGCAAAGATAGTTTTCAGCATTCACCTTTGCAATTCTTGTGTTCTAAAATTTTCTTCCTCTTCTCCAATCTCACCCTTCTCCAAGACAGTATGCAATCTGATATACGCCATTCTTCTAAACATATTTCCATATTCATCATACTGTGCAAAAAAAAATCATATCAAAAGATGAAAATACTATGCTTTGTCCACTTTCAGTCTCCATACATAGTTATCTCTTTAGATGTGGATGGCACTTTCCATCACAAGTCTATTGCAATTAAAAAATAATAAGTTAAAACAACAATAATAAAAACCAAGTCTAATGGAATTGCTTTGGAATCAACTCATTGAAAAGGCCCCAAAAGACTAAAAATATTTAACCTGGAAATGAGAACTTTGAGGTTTGACATCGTTACTATGTTTAGGTATCTTACAGGCTACCCTGGGCAAATTTAAGAGAGGCATATTTGGGTGCGGTAGACATTTTTCTAATGCTTAGTGTCCCTAAAAGTGGTGTGGGGATAAGTAAGATATGAAGGAGATCTAACTCAAATAGAGTTTAGACTAGTTGCCCTCTGGGGTCCCTTCTGTCTCTGATATTGGGATAAAACATTTGTACTCTCAGCAGTTTAGTTATTTTAGACCTTAAATTACAGGAAAGAATGTAAACTTTTTATTAGAGGTTTTGGAATCTGTATCAATCTATGGCTTCTGTAATATGTGGTAGCTTGTTTCTACTGTGTCAATATTAGGTGTATAAATTAAATTATTCTGTGGTTTCATTTGCTGCTGTCCAAGTATTTCATCTAACAGCTGAACTGTATATGTTGTCAGGCCTTCCCCCTTGACATGGGCTAAAGAAAGTGATGCCTTTAGTCTGTTGAGATCTAAATAGTACTTGATTTGTCTATTACTAAAAGAATATCCTATGAATGGTGCCTTTAAAAAGATATGGTGCCAAGCCCAATGAGACCTAAATGGCTTTATGCCATTTGTTCCTTTTTTGTGGCTACCTTTCTACTAATAGTTGTTAGCCACTTTTGTGGTTGGGCTTTGCTGTTTTGCTACTCTTACACTATTTACTTTTTTCTTCTCTCCTGTCTCCTTTCCCCATTGCTTCTTTGAAGCCAGAGGTGCTTTTCTTTCATCTTCTGTATTTGACACTATTATCAAACACTGATGTTTTTGAGTTGGCCAGAAATATAATATACATATTAAAAAATTTTTTCCAAGTATATTTTAATGATAATTGATCATTTATATAGCACTTAAAGTTTGCAGAACATTTTTATATACATTTCTTATTTGATCCTCATATAATCATGTGAAGGAAGGACTACAGCTATTATTCCCATTTTTCTGATGAGGAAATTAAGACACAAGAAGATTTAAGTAATTTTTCTATGGTCCTGTTTTAAATATCAGGAATAGAATTTTAACTCCTAGACTCCAAACATATGACTCTTTACATTATCTCTCTTAGGCACACCATTACCCTTTCCTTTCCTTCTAAACCTAACTGTTCTGAGTGTGATGATACGTGCTTATCATTTCTACTTTGGAGACTAAGGCTATACTTAGGAGTTCCGAACTACAGTGAGAGAAGCTGACAATATATCCAAACTTAAGTTGTGTATCAATATGGTGAAGTATCTTTTGATATTTCTGATATTTGATCCTTCTAATCAAAGTGTTGGGTAATAGAAAAAGTACAGAATTTTGAATCATTTCTGGGTTTGATTTCTAGCTCTGATAATTATTAGTTGTAGATTTACCTCTAACTCAGTTCTTCATTTGAAATACTTCATGGTTTACAGATATAAATGTGAACTCCTATTAATCCTCTTCTCCCTTCCAATTTCTATTCAATAAGTAATCTCTAGTAAATCTGTTCCATTTGTAAGCCAAGAAATGTAAATGTGGTAGTTGGTAAACAAATTGTAATGGGAATACCATGAAGTTAGATTTCATGAAGAATTTGTGTGTCATCAGCTTCATAAAATAAAACCTCAAAAGTTTTTTAGAACATAGTGAAAAGATAGTGGAAAAAATTTTGGACTTAGAAGACTTAAAATCCTCTCTCAGACATAAATCTAAAGTATGTCATTTAGCTTGGGAACCTATTTTCTCATCCAAAATGGGCATAATATATCATGAAAGTGCTCACAAATCTTTAAGCATTATATAAATGTGAAGTTGGCTATTTAATAATAATGTTCAGTCTATAATAATATTTCATTGTATCGTGGAGCTCAGAGGTTATCTGCTCAAACTCCATTTTATAAATGAGGAGATTGAGACTCAGTTAAAACCATTTTCTCTATTAGTAGCATCTTAATGTTGCTTTTCCTCATTTAATTTTAAATATTGTACCTTGTATTTCAAATATGTGTTATTTTAGCTTTATTGAGTCTGATGTAATGGAAGGAGCCTTGTATTTAAAAATTAGACTTCTAACTTCAAATATTGGTTTTGGGAATTGGTCATTAAACTTCTCTGAGCTTGAGTTTCATCTTAAATGAGGACACTAATTTTCTTCCTCTAAATCCTTTGTTCTTTATAATTATCGTCAATTATTCCATTACTTTCCTTACTGATTAATTATGAGGGAATGTCATTGTTTCCACTAATTCCATAACACAAACTAATAAAAATTCCTATTATAAAATAAGATTAGTCAGGTTGAAAATAAAGAAAAATTGTTTCAAAATAAATTTGAGGAGATGTGGGGGGCAAGAAGGGAAGAAAGATTAAGGAATTAGAAGAAAAGTTCAGAAAAAGGAAGGACTTAAAAGAAAAAGTTAACATTTGAGATATATAACCAAATAGAGAAGTCAAAAATACCATTTAAAAGTTACATGTGGTTCCTGCCTTTTTTTTTTCCTCAGCCTGTTTTTTTTTTTTTTAATCAATTCTAGCCGCATAGATATTTGCTGATTTAATAAAAACCATTTTGTCTTTCTGAATAGGCATGTGAGGGAAAAAAAAGGTGGGTGTAAAAATAGGGAGAATAAGGATACTGTTTCCAAATGGAGAATTTTCTTTTGGAATTTTAGTGGATTCTGCTTAGTATAGAGAATAATGATTAGAATTTGAAAAATTCTCATTGGAAGTTGTCTTCAAAGAAAACTTTTTTATGTGAATATAAAAATAGCTTTATCATAACAGTGAGTAGAGAGCTAGCCTGGAAGCTAGGAAGATATATATTCAAATCTGTCCTCTGCCACATAAAGTTTTTGTGGTCCTGGGCAAGTCAAATAACCTTTTACTGCTCCAGGCAGCTCTCTCCGACTGTAAGTTGGCAGAGAAGGTGCCATCCTGTATTGGTAAAGGGAATTGCCATTAGGAAGTTCCTTATGCTAATGAAACTAAAAGTCCAGTCCCTTATGAAAATGTACAAGAGTTTTTCAAAACAGTTTGTGATTTAAAAAAAAAAAAAACATAGATCTGGTTATATATTCCATTTTGTATGGTTGTAATACCTAAATTGGCCCTGACTTACTGAAAGTTTTAAAGTCTATTATTTTCCATTTTGTTACAAGTCAATAATTTCTAGGCATAAATGGGAAATTTGATTTGGATTTTGGTGTCCTTTAGAATCATAAGTGTTAATGGAATTTTATTCTTTCTTAGGTCATGTTTACTGGTGACAATATTCCTGTACATCCTCATGTTTATAGCAATGGTCATATCTGTTTATCCATTCTAACAGAAGATTGGTCCCCAGCGCTCTCAGTGCAATCAGTTTGTCTTAGCATTATTAGCATGCTTTCCAGCTGCAAAGAAAAGGTAGGACTTTTCAGTATTATTCAAGATAATACCTCTGCTTTCAGATTAGGTAAATAAAATATTTTAATATATAATTAGTTTTTAAAAGAAGGAAATATATTTTTGACTATAAATTAGTCTTTATTTTTATTTTGCCAAACCTTTTGCTCCAAGTCAAAGGTTAAATGGATTAGAATGTTTTGTTTTAAATAACCTTTATACTGGTGCTTTAGAATCATGATATTGAATTAATTTCCTTAAAACTTGCATAGAAAAGCAAAGTGTACAAAAGTCATGCCATATAGCTCCCCTCTCTCACCACATTTTCCTTCTTTCCACTCCCCCAAATCCCTAGCTTCAGTTTGGTTCTCCCAACTCCTTCCCACACTTCTTTATGGCTACAGAGGGAGAAAAATTCCTTTTATCCTGAACACATTTTTTTTCAGGGGGAAGGTGGGGTAAAGGAAAGGGTGGAAAGATATGGAGAAGATAAAGCCCCTTTGGCCAGCAGCAGCTACACAGATTATTTGAAGCCCCTTTTCTTTTCTCAGTCTCCTATACGACTCACTAAGAAAAAGTGGCAAAAGAAATGCTAAAGGAAGATTCAGTGCGATAATTAAAAAATTACATCTTGAAGACTTTCACCGTCAGCTCTAGGAATCTCAGAATGTCTCCTATCTCAGTTTTTTTGTGTTTCTAATTTGTTTCTGCTTAAAGATAAGGGGACTGTAGAATGTTCATAGATTTTTTTTTCCCCATGTGTCCCACACAGATGGGGAGACTTATTTTACTCTCTTTTTACACACACACACACACACACACACACACACACACACACACACATATTTGTTTATATGAGAAAACAAATTTTAATCTTTTTTTTTTTATTTTTAAGAATAGGTTTTTGCATGTTCTCTAAATTGCCCCATACCACCTTTGTCTTTAAGATTTATTTCTCCTTAAATTTTCAGATCATTCACTCTTTGGTCTTTAAGACTGATCTTTATCTTTATCATTGTTCTTCTCTTGCCTCATCTAGGACTTCACTCACATTTCTTGTAATTTGTCTTTTCCTTTACCAATTAACTGAAATTGTTCTTTGAAAGATCAACAGTGACCTTTTTTTTTTCTTCCAGTTTTCGTCTTTAATTTCTCTTCAACAAATTGTAGCCAGACTTTCTTCTATAGCCATTCTTAATGTGTACCCATTATTCTTTAAGGGTGGTTATTTCCCAGAATTCTGGCATTGGTCTTTTCTTTCTTCTTTGCTTAGCAGTCATTCACTCCCATAGATTTATCTTTCACTTGTACATTAATGACTTGAGAATTCTTATCTCTAGTGTGAAGTCTCTTAGGAGCCCCTTATAGACATCTTCTTTGTCTATAAGGCTAATTTATTTGGAGATTTCAGTGATACATCAAACTTAGCAGGTCCAAAACCAATTTAATGTCTCTTTCTCTTCCCCCTTTCTTCATTATTTCTGTAAGTGGCATCACCATGCACTTAATTTCTTACATTTAAAACCTTGTTTTGTTTGGGCTCTTTCTTGCTTCTTACCTCTTAAATATAATGAGTTTTAGTTAGAGTTCTGCATTTCTTGCTCATCCTATTTATTGCTACCACTTTGATAGAGGCCATTGTGCTTAGGTATCCTTATCTTTTTTTTTTCTCCTCACTACATCCTTTATGTTGATACCAGGCATTAGAATCTTCCTTGTTCATAGAACTTTCAGAATCTTAAATGCTGGGGGCAGCTAGATGGCGCAGTGGATAGAGCACCAGCCCTGAAGTCTGGAAGACCTGAGTTCAAATTTGGCCTCAGACACTTAACACATCCTAGCTGTGTGACCCTTGGACAAGCCACTTTACCCCAGTTGCCTCAGCAAAAAAAAGAAGAAGAAGAAGAATCTTAAATGCTTTTGCATTAATTTTCACATTCCTTTGCTTTGATTGTATGATGTACTACTGTATGGTACCAGTGCATCATGATACAGTTAATAGAGCACTGACCTGGAAGTCAGATTTTGGTTTAAATCTTACCTCTTATGCTTGCTTCCTATGTAATCTGAGATAAATGATTTTTACCTCATTGGATCTCACTTTTCTCAGCTATAAAATGGAGGTGGGAGGAGGGTTAGGTTAGATAGCTTCTGAGCTCCCTTTCATATCTCTCTCTCATGTGAACTTAACATACATTCAAACCAGATGGGAATACTCTCTATTCTCTGGCCATATCCTTTAATCTCTTGCCTCCGTTCTTTTGTTCAGTGTTCTTTTTTCCAAGATGTCTTCCATTCTTCTCTTTACATATTGAATTGCTTACTCATACTTTAAATCCCAGTGCAAAAGCCATTTCTTCCATAAAGTCTTTCCTGATTTCCTCTTCTTTCTCATCCCCGTTCTCTGCAATTTGAATGATATCTTATTTCATTGTCATTAATGTCAAGAGTTTATGTTCTGATGGAGGAAACAACTGCAAACAACTAAGTACATACAAGATATATAATGCTATTGGGAGATAATCCCAGAGGGAAGACACAGTACTTTAGTGAACATATATGCTTTAAAGAAAAAATAAGGCTAAGAAAGTATGTTTGTAGAAAATATAAAAATAGCCAATACATAGGAAGAGGTTAAATATTGAGTGAGGAATTCTCTGATGGAGATGACAGGATGATATGGAATCAAAGGTACATGTAGAGGTATTTGGTAAGAAGAATGGCCACCTCTTCACATGAGGTAAGGGTGAAGGAGAATATAGCAGGGGAAGATATCAGAGTTGCGGATGAGAGATGAGAAGAGCTCTCAGTGAATGGCTTCACTGTTTTTGTGGAAGTGTGAGGCAAAATACTTTCAGTCTGGAGAGTATGAGGATGAGAGTTATAATAGGCTTGAAGAGGAATGAAAAGATTTGGAGTAGCCATCTTAGTGAATAAATAATGAGTTAATTAGGAATATGTAAAAGTCTTGCCTTGCTGTAATTAAAATTATGTGACATAAATTTGTAATGTTCCAGGTAGCCTGGTTTCATGATTTCTCTAGCAGTATTCAGGATAATCAGTATATGATCAAAGACAGCCTATTGTAGGAATAATCTGAGGTTGTGATTTGACAAGGCATAGGGGGCGATAGGGTAAAGGGTGCAGTGGATACTAATTCAAAACACATTTGTACCTCTCTGTCATACTCATAGATTTTGTAATTAGTTTATTTGTACAATGTACTGTGTGATCCTCCTGGGCAAGTTCCATGAAATGATAGTTTATGTCTTATCTTCTGCACCTCAACACCTCAAAACAATACTTTACACATACCACCCCAAGAGAATCACAAGATTTGAATGTAGGGGCTTAGAGACTATCTAGTTCAGCCTATACCTAAATTGAAATCTCCTCTCTAGAATACCTGGCAACTTTTATTTGGAAAACCTCTAATGAGAAGGGGGCCATTATCTTTTGAGGATTACCTTCCATTTTTGAATATTACTAATTATTGGGAAGTTTTTCTCTTACATCAAGCTGCTTTTGCAACTTCCATGTATTGCCCCTAGTTCTGCACTCAGGAATGAAATAAAATAAGTCTAATTCCTCTTCCATGTGATACTTCTAATACTTAAAGAAAGTTATCATGTCTTTTCCCACCAAACCTTTTGCCTCCATAACAAAAAAATCATTCCCAGGCTAAACATCCCCATTTCCTTCAGCTGACCCTGATACAGCAAGAACTTGAGGTTCTTTACCCACCTGGTAGTCCTCTTTATTAATATTCTTCTGATCCTGTGGTGGCCAAAATTGAACACTGTATTTTAAATTCTATCATAATATTGTCCAGTGTAGATCAGTGCTATCATCTTCATATCTGAACTTCGTGTCCCTCTTAATGCAAGCTTATCACATTGTCTGCCCTATTGCAGCTTTTGAGTTTGCTGTCCACTAAATTCCTCTGATCTTTTTCTGAAAAATTTTGATCTGTCTTTACCTCCTTCATTTTATACTAGGCAAAATGAGAATTTGTTTTTGTTTCTTTTCTTTTTCCCCCAAAAAACCCAGGCAGATAGTTTTCAGTAGTTCCTTTTGGGTATATTCCATTTCTGGTCAGGGTTCTTTCATTTTTGTTTTAGATCAGAGCTTGAATATCCAAATCTCTTGATACCATTTTAGCAGTATCATACTATACTTGGGTATTCATCTTTAGTTATCTGTCCTTGTTTCCATCTTTTTTATATGTCACTTGAAAAACCTAATTAAGACCTTTTATCATTTCATTAGAATACTTCTTGTATCTTCAGAATTATATTCTTAAGAAATTCCCAACCTTATTGAATTAGATTCCTATTCTTCTTGGACTGAGTTTTCATTTATGAGATCCAACATATTCTCGCTCCAAATTCTTTGAAATCTGCCTCTTCACCATAAGTTAAACTACAGGTTTGTTACAAATAATAACGAGTGCTCCCTTCCTTCCAAGATTTCTATCATCTCTGCCCTACCATTCATTTCCTTCTTTTTTTTTTTTTGGTAACAATAAAATCCAGAATAGAATTTCCTCTTTTTAGTTTTTCTACCTTTCAAAAGATGCAATTGTAATTAAGACAAGTCTCAAAGTTAAATGCTTTGCTTTTGGCAGATATTTAAATAATTGAAGTCCCCCATCATGTCTCTTTGCCAGGCTTATGATCTGTAATCTGTTTGTTGAAGTCCCCAATTATAATTTTTTTCCTCCAAATAGTCTATAGTATATTTTGATGTCTAACTACCTTTATTTTCTACCTCTTAATCCAAATCTTAACTCTCTACAATGTTTCCCTCTCCAGTTCCTGGATTTCCTAATGTGGGTATATCTCCACATTTCCCCTTACTCTCTTTTTTCTTTTAGAATAAGTATATCCTCCCAGAGCCATATTTCAGGTATGAATCTTCATTACTTATTAAAACACACTTGTACATTTCTATATAGACATTTGAAACCATGATTCATGGCTCATGATTCATGGCTCTGCTCTTAGATTTTTTTTATCTCCTGGAGCTTTGGGGTATGTAAAAAGCCATTTACAGCTCTTTTCTGTGTGACAATCTAGCCTTCTTGTTATACAAGTACAATTATTTGCCTCCCTGTTCTGTTTTCAGTGAAAAGTATTTTGATTCTATATCCAAAATTCCAATCAAATACATTATTTCTAGACTTTGTTAGATGCACTTTTTCCCTAGCCTGGAGTTTGTCATTCTTTTGCTTTATGCTGTTTTTAACCAGCTTTTCCCTTCCCAAATCTCCCTTTCTTCTACTTTCCTTGGTTCCAGTGAGCAACAATGATGAAAATATTACTTACATCCCTCTATGATCTTCAAGTTGTTTGTTTGTTGTTTTTTTTGTTTTGTTTTGTTTTGTCAAAGACTTTGTAATCTTTGACATTTATTTTTAAGCTTCTGTCATATCAATTGTGCTCAGGTGAAGCATTAGATATAACAGATTTTCAGAAACTTCAGTCAAATATTGACTATATATTCCAGCAAAGCTGTCACTACTTAGAGGTGATTAGGTGACCTATAGTCAGGAAGACTTAAATTCAGATATGGCTTCAGACACTTATTGACACTAATCTTGGACAAGTTTCTTAACTTCAACCTCAGTTTCCTCAACTGTAAAATAGGGATGATACTAATTATAGCACCTCTCTTGCAGAGTTATTGTGACTGTCATATGAGATATTTATAAAATATTTAACACAGGACCTCGTACATATTAGGTACATAATAAACCAATCCTCTCTTTTCTTTTCTCACCTTTACATTATAGTTTATCACCTTAGAGTGGATAGGCATCATAGCTATCTTGAGCACTTTCTTCTTCTAGGAGAATCTTCTCAATTATTCAATCTTTAAAATAGCTTTCTATTTGTTGATTAATTTCAAGTGTTCACTAATAGATCTTCTCCTGATTCTTCTCTGTTTCTTCATATTCTTTTCATCTCCTTTATTTTATTTTATTTTCTTAGAGCATAATTAACCTGTATTTTGATCCATTAGATAAGTCAAAATACTAACATCACACTTGTTGCAGGTTACTGCAAAATTCTTCGGCATATTTATTAAAAAATGAGTTCTTCAGTCTTTATTTTTGCTAGTAACTGTTCCTCCAAAAGAAACTGCTATGGTCAGTTGTGTGAGTGCCTTAATTTTAGATGTATTAACTCCTTGAGCTCTTAGAATTTCCTTTTCTTGCTAGCTTATTTACCTCTGCCTTAGCAGTCTTGTCTCTTTGTCTTTCTGCTCAGGTCCTTCAAATTGTCTTTAAGTCTGCCCAAAGTCGTCACTTCCCAAATTCCTTTTTACTTAAAGAGTTTTGCATTTGAAATTAACATATTCTATGTGAGATATTTGGCTTGCCAGTAGGAAATGATCAGCACATGTTGTAATGGTAGTTAATTACAAATACTTACCATCTAGTGTAGGATTTTGAATAATAGAGGAAAGAGCAAGGAACAAAAACATCCTGATTTTTTTTTTAAAAAAGTATGCTTTTGAATTATTAAAATAAGGGATTAGACTAGTTATTTTCTAAGATTGCTTGCAGTTCTAATTTTCATGACCTAGGAAATAGTGGTATACAAAGTTAAAAGAAATAATGATGGGACCATTTGAATTGAGGGTCTTTGGGTTAAAGTCAAGTTATTAGCTTGATAACTCAATGAACAATAGGCAATCATAGTAAATGTTTAATAAGCTGATGTTGAAAAGCAAATTGTGGTAAAATTTTATCTTCAAGGAGCAACCTGAGTATGGAGAGTGAAAAAAGAACAGGAAATCAAGTGAAATTTTAAGGGAAGACTAACATTATTTTGGTGACTATTGGAGTTATCTTTGATTTTTGCTCTCTTCTACTACTTTCACAGCTTTAAAATTTGAGGGAGTCAAATTCATAAACCTGCCTGCTTTGTGCAAAGTACTATGCTAAATGTTGTAAGTGATGGAAAAATAAATAGTATAGTCCATTCCCTACATATAAGAAGGGAGATGGTTATATGTACAAGAACATAGTAAGTATAGTACAAATAGCAATGAATTTGAAGTCAGAGCTCAAACATCACCATGTAAGCATTTAACTTCTTTTATCCTTAAGTTTCCACACATGTAAAATGAAATGATTGGACTATATGGACAAAGGACCTTCCAACTCCACATCTGTGATCCTATGATTCTCCAAAAATATTTAGAAATCACAAGTATTAAAGGAGAGGGGAAGGAGTACAAGCTGCAGGTTATGATTACTTTTAGTGGAAGGATCAAAGAAGGTTTCATAACAAATATGACACATGAACTGAGCTTTCACAATTTCAAAGGGCAGAAAAAGGAGCAGGGAAAAGAGCATTCTGGACATAAGGGAGATGGAGTATCAGTAAGATCACAGAATTGGGAAAAGTCAAAATGTATTTCCTAGTTAAGGGATTATGACATGAAGAGGGCATAATGAGAAAGACAGTTGGAGAAGTAAGTTGGAGCTAGATTGTGGAGAATAAAGCATTTAAGCTTTACTCTTTAAGCAGTTAGAAGCCGATAGAACATGAACTTCTGGAAGGGCAGAGACTTTAGTTATATATTTGTATTCCTGTTTGTATCCTCAACATTAGACAGTACCTTGTTTATTAGATGTGCTTAATGAATGCCAGTTGATTTTAATTACAGATTTTTTTTTTTTTAAGTAGGGGAATGACATAACTAGAGCTGTATATCTTGGAAAAAAGTGGGTAAGATATTATATATAGAGAAAGAGACTTAGGAAATTTGATTTGGGAGGCTATTGCAGTAGCAGGAAGTGGGTTGGTCTTGGAAACAGGACAGAAGACAGGAATGAAAGGATTTGACAAATGTTGATAAATGTATGCAGAGAAAGAAAAGTCAGGTGATGTCAGGGTTAAATGTAGGTGGGAAAACAGTAATGCAATTAACAGAAATTAGGAATAATAAGGGCAGGTTTGAGGGAAAAGCAGTTGAGTTATACTCATGTTAGACCTGTATATCTGGGCTAAGATATTCAGTGAACAATTACAATATTCAGGAAGACATTAAAACCAGGAACAAAAGTTGGACCTGGAGAAATTTAGGAGTCATCCTAATAAAAGTAATTGTTGAAGTCATGTGAGAAGATAAAATTATTGATAGAAGGGGGTCCGAGGTAGAACTTTTGAGAATGAAAAGGTTGAGAGAAGTAAAATAAACAATTAGCATTTGTTAAGCATTTAAAGTGTTCTAGACCTAGGGTACAGAGTCAAAAAAAAAAAAAAAAAGTCCCTGCACTTACTGAGCTAGTTTGATATTTGGAGAATAAAATAGCTATACAATATAAGCAAATATGAAAGATTTATAAAGCAATTTAGCATGACAGTAGTAGCTAGGAGGATCAGGAAAGGTCTCTGGTAAGAATGGGCACTGGAGCCAAGCTTTTAAGGAAGCCAGGGATTCTAAGACAAAAGGATGAATTCTATGACATACGCTCATAGTGTTAAAAGGTTGTTATATACCTGGGACAGCATGTGGGTCCATGTGGCTAACATGTGAAGTGCATGAAGGAGAGAAAAGCATAAATATTAAAGACCAAACAGAAGAATTTCTGTTTTGTTCTAGAGAGCAATAAGGAGCCACTGGAGCTTTTTGAGCAAGGAAGTGGCATGGAAAGACCTTTGCTGCCAAAACATAACTGGCAGCTTTGTGCAAGATGGATTCAAAAAGGGAGAGATTTAAGCAGAGAAGGCTATTGGAGTGGTCCAGGCAAGAGGTGATGAAGGTTTGAATTTGAACATTAGCCATGCAAGTAGAGAGGAAAAAAGAATTGAATGGGAGAGATATTGGGAAGATAGAATTTAAAAGGTTTGGCTGCCAATTTGACTAAAAGGGATGAGGCAGAAGGAAAAGTCAAAAGTGACTCCAAGGTTTCAAACTTAGTTTCTCTGCAAGAATAGTGAAATGCCCTCAGTAGAAAAAGGGTAATTAGTAAGAGGGTGGCTTTTGGGGAAAAGATAATGAGTTCTATTTCAGATATGTTGAATTTGAGGTGCCAGCAAGACAACTCATTACAAGTATCCAATAGGCAACAGGTTACATCTGCTCAGAAATGTTCCTGGACTTCAAAGTTAGGGCCATTTGTTAACTGTTCAGAACTTAGGTGAGAGATCATTGTTGCTATTAAAAACTAGAAAACAATGACTTATAGTTCATCCATCTTTCTCTAATCCATATTTTCTTCCTCAGCGTTCATTTCACTTGATCATTTCACACACCAAAATTAATCTTTCCTACTTAGTTCCTTGGTATGGCTTATACCAATAAGTTTATTTTGTGACTTTTTTTAAACCAAAATAATCTTAATCAGCTTGGACAGCTGATTAAAAATTCAGTAACATCCAGCCTAGTTGGAGATCATGTTTCTGGTATCATTAGACTTCTGGATGGAAGCAAGATTTTTGAATATTCAAATACCTCTGTAGTTTCCAGGACCGAGCACTTTGCTTCTTAGGAGACATAATTGGCCTTTTGCTCTGTCTTATTTACCTTCATTTTATACAGACTTATTAGGAAGATTGATTTTCTGATAACTATCTCCTTAGCAAATTGAAAGCACTTAAACTAGGAAGAGTTTGGGCAAAAGGAAAGAAGAGAACTATTAGAGGAAGGCATCATAATGATAGTGAAAGAAAGAAGAAAGAAGAAAAACTAAAGAGTAGGCAAAACTGATATGTTTCAGGCCCAGGACATGATATTCATAATGGCTGAGTCGTTTACAGAAAACCACATGCTTCTTTTCTGAAGTCTAGGAAATATGTATTATAGAATTATCAATAACAGTGATTAAAACATTGATATTTTAAAAGGTAGTTAAAGTTTCTTTAAAGTAGTTTTCTGTAAAACTATACTTATCTGAATAACAACTTAAATGTGTAGATTCAGTTTTGTTCTGAAATATTTTTGAGTTGCTATTTTCATTCTTATTTTTTCTATAATTATCTTGAATGATAACCCAATTGCACATTCAACTTAATATTGTTGAGTAAATCATTTAACCTTTGCTTTAGAATTTTCAAAGTTAGGGCAGATATTTTACCCATTTATGCTTTTTCACAATCCTATCCTTTAAAATTGTTAAGTATCAAAGGACATAAATGTGAGAATACTTTAAAAGTAAAACCATGCTGTGCTAATTCAAAAAGTGAGGCTATTTTTCCTCTTTACTATTTTCTTCTTTATAGCTACTTGTGAATACACCGTACTCTCCAAGTATGTTTTCCCATTTTTTATTAATGCCATGCACAGCTACCATCTTTAACTTCATATAATAAGACCTTGATTACTTGTTCCTTAAAATATGTAAGTATATATATGTGTATGCATATATATATGTAGTTTCCTTATTAGCTTAGAGAATTTGATTTGAGTGTCAAAATATACAGTTTTTAACAGAAAATTATAGATATTAATACTCAGTGATTAAATTGAAGCTATGAGGTAGTTGCTGTGAAAGGAGAGAGAACAGGAGGAAGAACATTCTCCCATATTGGTTTCATTGCCCATAAATGTATTTCCTAGAGTCTTGCTTTGAACTTGGACATAATTCTTCTGGTTAATATTAGGTTTTTCATGTTCATTTCTTCCTTAATTGCTCATAGATTCACTATATCTCTTGTGACTTTTTTGGTTTTGCTAATTCCCCCCCAAATCTTTATCTTACTAAGGATTATTCAGAATATTTCACTTTTTTTTTTTCCTAGCTATTTATTTTATTCTTTTAAACTTTTCTGGTTTCAGAGGCGACCACCAGATAATTCTTTCTATGTAAGAACATGTAACAAGAATCCAAAGAAAACAAAGTGGTGGTATCATGGTAAGCATTCAATTTGAAATGACTTTTAAATATATAAAACACTGAAAGAATAATAATTATAGGAAAGAAGAAGTTAGTGGGAAGGGACATATGGTTTGAAATCCTTGTTCCATGATGTATAAGGAATTCTTATAACAATTTTAACTCTCCTTTTTGCATGTTGGGGGTAAAAGACTTTGAATTTCAATTGTTGAACAGAAGTGGATTATTCAAAGAAGCTAAGCCAAGACAGTGGATAGAGCACTGGACCTGGATTCAGGAAGATATAGGTCTTTTGTGTGACCATGGGCAAGTCACTTAATATAGCCACTTCAGTTTCTTTGTCTCTAAAATGGAGGTGATAATAGTACCTACTTCCCAGAGTTATGAGTTTCAAACAAGATAATATTTATATAGCACTTTGCAAACTTTACAAACTTATATAAATGCTAGCTCTTATGAACAAATAAAATCATGTGAGCATTTACCATATGATAAAAATAGAAGAAATCCCTCTGTAAATTTTTTATTCATGTTAAAAGTAATATTGGTGGGAAACAATTTTACTAATTCCTTTTAGTATAAGTTTTGATGCTGTGTGTTTTCATTTGGTCAGAAATAGATGATTTCAGTAGGAAAAAAATTATTAAAATGATCAAATATAAGCTTTCTTTATCCAACTTCTTCCCTCAAGAATGTGTAGTACCTTCTAAATAATGTCCATAGTACCTTCTAAATAATGTCCATAGCTCATAAGAATTTCTTGATTCTCTTTCTCTTTGTTCAAGCTGATAGGATTATGTTAATATTTGAGTTGTCTTCTGTCTTATTTACTTATAAAAACTTATTTGTACCTAATATATGATAATATATTTAAAATCTAGTAATGACTATGTATTGTGCTAGTGTTTCCTAGAACTTTTCTTTGTGGTACTGTCTTTAATAAGCTAAACAAGAAGTGGATAGTTTAGAATCAAAGTATTGATACAATTGTTTCATTTACAAAATTGTTAAATCTGGGTGTGCTTAGATGAATGAGATCATTTTGTCAGAAGTAATAACATACTCAACATTTGTATCATACTATAAGATTCACTAAGCATTTTCTTCCCATCTCTTTTGAAGTAAGTAGTTCAATTGTTTATCCCCATTTTGTGGGTGAGAAAACAGTTGCTGAGGGACAAGATAAGTATCCAAAGCCCCATGGCTTTTTCTCTTTCATTACATTTTGGAAAAAACTATCCAGAATGGTCTTCGTTCGTGTCTGTGTTTACTGTCCCTCACAGCTCCATTTCACATTACATAAGTGTCTCTTAGCTGGTCAGTAGTTGCTGTCGATTTATTTTGAAAGAGAGAGAACTAATGATATTAGTTTAAACTTCCATCTTTTGCTCTTTTGAGAAACAATACAGTTTCATAGAGCCAGCCTATCCCATTTAAGTTCTGTTAGGCTAGGGACTCTTCAGGATGACATATTTGCCTCAGGAGGATCTCATCATTTGGGATTAGACTTTGTTATTGGTGCTGAGCCATTTTCAGTTGTGTCCGCTTCTTTGTTGACCTCCGTTTCCTGGAAAACCACTGGAATAGTTTGCCATTATTTTGCAGGTGAGGAAATTGAGGCTAATAGTTAACCCTATATTGATTGTTTGCCCGGGGTAACAGCTAAGAAATGTCTGAGGTGAACTTTGAATTCCAGAATAGGAGTCTTCCTGACTTCAGCTCCACAGATAACATTTAACCTAGTACAATATGGTTTCACTGATGATTGATTTAAGTTTTTATGTTTTTCACCCAGTGAATTGGGGTTTCTACTTTAAAAAAACCTGACACAGGGATCACAATCCTTTATTTCTTCTGTGATAATAGCCTCTATTGTGCATTAGTTAACCACAGTTAGTGCTAAAATGTGTTGAGATTTTGATATAAGAATTATCTATAGAGGGGCAGCTAGGTGGTGCAGTGGATAGAGCACCAGCCCTGAAGTCAGGAGGACCTGAGTTCAAATTTGGTCTCAGACACTTAACACTCCCTAACTCTGTGACCCTGGGCAAGTCACTTAACCTCAATTGCCTCAGCAAAAATATATATATATATATATATATATATTATGTGTATAGATAGTTAAAAGGATATCAAAGTAGTATGAAAGTTATGCCTGCTTTCTTGGATTTCATTGTCTTTCCTTCTTTCCTGTTTACAAAGTAATTGTTGGGGCAGCCAGATAATGCAGTAGATAGTCCCACCATGGAATCAGGAGGACCCAAGGTCTGATAGGTCCTCAGACACTAGCTATGTGACCGTTGGCAAGTCACTTCACCCCAAATACCTCCTCCCCCATCCCTCAAAAAAAAAGTAATTGTTGTTGTTTACTTTATATTTTACTCTTAGCCAGTCATATTTGGTTTTTATCTGTTTATGGTCATAAAACTACAGAATTGAAAGAGAATCTCAAAGGTAATTTTGTCCAATTTTTAGACCAAAAAAAAAAAAAGTTAGCCGTAATTAAGTTCTGTCATCCCTGAGAACAATTTGTTCAGTGTCTGAAAATTTTCAATGGCAAAAAAATTTATTCTTTTTAAGGTCACTTATAAGACTTTTACATATCTCTAATTGTTAGTAAGTTCTTGAATTAAGCCAAAAATTTACCTCCCATAATTTCTATCCATTGATACTAGCTATTTCTTCTGGGGACAAGTATCTTTCTTAAAACATTTTCTTTAGACTAAAGTAATAATAACTGAAATATATATATATATTTTTTAATGCCATAACATACTGCTCTTTACCTGCTGCAGGTTGTTAATATTTCTAGTCCAGAACTATATACATTATTTCAGATGTGATCTGACTAGGGCAGAGTACAGTGAGGCTGTCATAATAGTTTAAATTTTAATATTTATATAACACTTTAAGCTTTATAAAGCATCTTTTAATAATCCTTCCTTTGGGCATTATAATTTTAATGCAGAGGAAGACTACAGTAGCTGCTTTGACTGCCATACATCACTCTCATTGAGGTTTCAGTTTGGCAAACCCCTTAGTTTTTTTGTTTTGTTTTGTTTTTCATGCAGCCTTCTTTTTTAGAACCTGGGTTCTTTGAAGGTGATATGTAGGACTTAATTTTTTTGCCAGTAATTTCATCTTTCAGCCCATCATTCCAACCAGTCCATCTCTTAGATTCTGATTATATCAGGCAGTCATGTATTAGCTAAACCATTTCAGCCCCATGTCATTTTTCAGATTTGATAAGCATATCATAGATGTCTTCAGATTATTGTTTTTAAAAATATTGAGGAAAACAGGGCCTTATACCTTATATAGCTTGTCTAAAGAGACTCTGATGTGTAGATACAAATCTATTAGTCAATTGGCTCTCTTTTCAATCTGCTTAGTTCCCAACTTGTGTATTATCCAGTTCATTTCTCTGTGCTTTTCAAAACAATTTCATAAGAAAATTGACAAATACTTTGCTGAAATCCAAATATATTGTGTCATTCCCTCTTTCTCCCCTTAGCATTCTCCTGTCTAAATGAACCTTCTTCTGTGGTATGATTTGTTATTATTTTTTAAAATTTTTTTTGTTGATGTCTTTTTAATTAAATTTTAAAAAATTATTAGCCTGCTATTTTTATGTGGATAATTTTAAGTTTTATTAGAAAATTCATCAATACTAACATTCCATTATTCAGAAGACAAAAAAAGAGGTATATAGAAACTGAAATTATGTATTTTTAAAGTGTATTTAAACTTGAACAGAGAAAAAATAAAATTTCCCTATTGGTCATGACTTAAATGTATAACTCATAAGACATTTGTTTTAGGGATTACTGTCTGCCAGGTACTATGCTAAGCAGTAGGAATAAAAAAGTATTTTTTTTCCTTTTAAAGAAATATTCTCCTTTCTAGAAACTTACCTTAGAGATAGACAGTATTTGTTAGGGGATAGTCACTAGAAAAGAGAGTTTTGTTTTTGGAACATATCAGAGAGGTTAGGAGGTGGGGTGAAATGGGAACAGGGAGGAAGGTTTCCCAGCAAGAATAGGCAGAGAATAGATGGCTAGATGGGATGTGAAACATGGTCCTGTATTCATAGTAAACAAATAGATGTGGTGAGTCAAATGGCATAGTTAGAGAAATTGAATATATTCAGTCAACATTCAACAAAGTTGAACCCTAGAGTAGAACTAAGCTCATGCTAAGTACTGGAAATAAAAAGAAAGACAAAAATAGTTTTTTTTTTCCCCTCAGAAAGTTCACAATCTAATTTGGTGAGGGATAGGGGTGGAGAATTAGGCAAACAACTTTGTCCAACAAAGAATAGCGTAAGTTGGAGATAAATTTGATGGAAAGGTGTTGAGTACTGGAAAATGCTCCTTGCAGAAGGTATGGTTTTAGTCAGACTTGGAGGAAGCTGAGGAAGTCTGGAGATAGAAAAAAGGAGGAAGAACATTCCAGGCATGGCAGCTAGCCATTGACAAGGCACAGAATTGCATTTTCAAATGATGAAGTGTGTGCAAGGAATAGAAAGAAGACCAGTCACTGAAACATAGAGTATGTATTGAAGAGTGAGATTGGATAAGTGGAAAGGAACCAGATTATAAAGGGCCTAAAAAGCCAAACAGAAGGATTTTATATTTCATCTTGGAGGTGATAGGAAACACTGGAGTTTACAAGAATAACCCAAGACTTTGTTGGGTACTTTGCTAAAATCTAGGTAAATTGTATCTAAGCATATGCTTTGATCTCCTAGTCTTTAATAACTTTGGTTTTAAAAAAAATAAAGTCAGTCTAGCATGACTTAGATTTTCAAAAAAGGTGTTTTTTTGGTTTTATACTTAATTTTCAAATGTATTCCTACCATAATCCTTCTTTAGAAAGCCATCTTTTTCTTCTCTCTCTCTCTTTTTCTCTTTCTCTCTCTCTTTCTCTTTAAACAACAGCAACAAAATCTTAAAGCATAGGGTGGGGAAAGGTGGGGAGTGGAGAGTAGTCTGCAAAATTAATAAAATTCATAGTTCCTTTCTTCAAGTGGAACATTCATAGTTCCTCACCTCTGCAAAAAAAGGTATGTTATTTTCTCTTTAGGCCCAAGCTTGATTATATGGTTACACAGAATTCATTTTTCATTGTGGTATTATAGTTGCTTATTTGTACATTGTTTGTAGATAAAATGTATAATTATCATTTTTCTGGATGAATCAATTATCATTACACCTTAGATATAATAATGCATTTGAAAATTTCTCCTGGAATCAGTCAGATTCACTATAGTACTCAGATACCCATTCTTTTTTTTAAATAATATTTTTCCAATTGCATGTAAAGACAATTTTAATATATTTTTTTTTAATTTTGAGTTCCAAATTTTTTCCCCTCCCTTTTTTCCTTTCCCTAAAATGGTAAGCAATGTGATATAGATTATATATGAGATACCCATCTTTTCACTTTTTTTGAAACCAGGGCATTTTTTCTTTTCTAGTCCTGACACTATCCCTTCTTCCTGTTCTCTGGGGTTTTTTGTTTGTTTGTTTTTGTTTTTTTTAAATAAGAAATAATAATAGTCTCAGTGATATCTTTGAAATCAAATTTGTCTTTTGGCTTAGACTCTCTAGTTCACCTTGATTTGCTTTCATCATATGTTATGGATTTTTTTGTTGTTGTTTGTTTTTTGTTTTTGTTTATTCTTAAGGGCTCTCTACTTGGATTTTGTTTTCTATTGCTATTCTTCTTACCTTATCTAGCTTGGTGAATACAGTAAGGCAGGTTTTTTCCCCTCCTTTTCCCAAACTTTTTCCAAAATCATTTTGATGAGATTTGCAAAATTCCAAGTAAATTCTTTTCCAGCCTTTGTAAGATAGATTTTTTTCTTTATCCCAAAGATCATCATTCTTAATTTTTAAATCATGGTCCACATATCTCCTTAGGAGGATATCTAATTTTTTTTTTACAAGCCTTTAACTATTTTTTGCTATAAGCTAAAGTTGTCTCATGGGTAGGCCGAGCGAATATAATAAAAATGACAATACTACCCAAACTAATCTACTTATTTAGTGCCATACCAATCAAACTCCCAAGAAATTATTTTACAGATCTAAAGTTGTATCTCAGTGAGGCTTTTTTTCTCTTATTTCACCAAATACTCCCTGAATCATAACACTAGCTTTTAAGCAGTAAATCAGGATGGTAGAAGTTAACATTACTTCTTACACAGATACTATAATCTGCTAAGGTATGTTGCATCACTTTCTGTCTTCTTACCATCCACCCTCACTATAAAAAAGAAAAAGAAAAAAGAAAAACCAGTTTCTTTGTCTCATTTTTATTATTTGACCAAAAATTAGATCTGTTTCTTAGATTCTTTCAAGATTTTTCTAGCCATCCATGATAACCTTAATTTGATGTTGAAAGCTAATGGGGGACAATATTTATCTACTAGTATTCTAATTCCAGGTATCAAAGATAATTCAGTTTTATTTTTGAAGGAATCTCTGTTAAATAAGTTCTTTCCTTCAAATATGGATTCTTCCCTCAGCTGATAATGTTTTCCTTCTCAATTTAATTTGTTAAATGTCTTTTAAGTACCTTTGTGCAAGACACTATTAAATACTTCAACTTATAAAAAAAAAAAGTCTGATTTCAAAGAGCTTGCAAACTACAGGGAGAGATAAAATGTATTATACATACACTTTAATACAAAATACATATTAAAACAAGAGCATGGATATATGTTCTGTATTCTTTGCTTTGAGTCAAGAAGGAATAAGGAAAAGCATTTATGAAAGAGGTAGAGAATTGAATTCTTTCCAGGAGGTTGGTATGAAAATTCTAGAAGATTAGAAAGTAACAACCCAAGTGTAGAGTATGAGTACTTCATTTGAAGAGATCATGACATTAAATGAAGGAGAATAAGGCTAGATTGATCTTATGATCCTTTACAAACTTGATGAAGAGAACAAATTAGTTTCCTTTCAACAGTTAAACTCCAATTCATCAGCAGGATCAGAATGTAGAGAATTGATTCACAGGCTTTCTGGAAGGTAGGTGCAAATTCACTGATCATTTGGTCCCCATCGAGCCATTCTTACAGAAATGGGCTGTATCTGCAATTCATCAGTTCTGACCATCCTAGTGATAGATTTTGTTTGAGACAATAGTTTCACGATTGCACCCATGAGTTTTTTGAATCTCTTTAGTGGTATACCTTCTCATTATTTTATTTTTTCTTTAGTAGGTAACCCAAGGGATTTCTCTGGCCTCTGAACTCTTAAGAACTTTTTTGTTTTGTTCATATCTTTTTAATGTACATAAGCAATTTTTCATATTAAGAAAGGGAGGGGGAAAAAAGCAGTTTGGCAAAATCAACTCTGTAAATTTTAATGACATTAAATTTCTGAAATTATGCATTCCACGAGAGATCTTTCTAAAAAATGGTTAGTAGATTCTAAATTTGGGTAACTTCTACTTTGACAAGTTTGATGAGTACATGATTTTTTTCTATTCTTTGCATTTACATATTTGTATTTTGTAGAAAAGGAATACATATCATTTAGTTTTTATTTCACTAAATTGTTTAAAAGGAGTATTGATGGTAAAATATAAATTGACTGGGCATAGGTTACTATTTCTCAGGACACAAAACAAGTTCCTTTTTAAATTTCTGTATAACTGATTTGTCAAATTAATGTTATCAAGGCTTAAAACTAAAGATTGTTGCAAAATCATTGATTGAAGAGGCAGGGTCAAAATAGGGGCACAGGTTTAAAAAGTATATTTTTGCCTTATGAAAGTGAGTTTTATGCTGAAATATTTTGTATGTTTGTGCATGCTTTTAAAATATATTCTTCTCCTTTTTTTTTTTCTTTAAGATGATACATGTTGATGCCACCATTATGAACCTCCTAGCAGAAGATAGCCCTACTGAGAAAATGAGCACTTTGATCATTCAGTCTTTGAACTTTAACTTTTGACTGCAAGTGACCTATAGGCAATGAAGACTACTTCCTTTTTCTGCATTTTTACTCGTGTGCATTCTGGGCACGTGTTGATCGCTGATTCAGTCCAGGCAACTGACATGCTTTATTAGTCATACAAGTATTAATGCAGGTGTCAGGAAATGTCAGAATAATTCCATTTTTTAATTTTTATTTTTTAAAAGCTTTTGGAAAATGTCTAGGGCCTCCATGTATTGTGCAATAACAGTGACTTCTTGGCAGTTTTGAAACGTTCATTGCTGGCAATGGATGTTGTTAACAGGAAATGTTTTACTCCTGCCACCAAATGATAAATGCATGAAAGGGCCTATGAAATGAGCTTATCAGTTATAATGGGATTATAAATAAAGTGAAGGATCCATCATAACTTCGAAAGTCACCCCAACCATTTAATTTTTGGATTCTATGCACTGTGATCCTAAGGTTAGCAGCATGAATTCACATGCGTGTCTATAAAGGACTGTAATGAAAGATCATTGCATATTTATTGAATTGTTTATATGCTGTCAAACTGTTTTGACATGAAAGGTTTTCAAGTAACATTGGCAGAGAGGTACAATATGTTATCCCTATGGTGAAAATAAATACATTGTATATAGTTACTCAATCTCTGAAGTAAAGGTATGAGTAATATAGGGTATGAATGGTTTAATCAAGGGTTTATTTTGGAAGTGTGAAAAAATGGCAGTGATCATTGAATTGCTGCAGTCCCTGATTGGGCTTATAATTTGTACATTAAAAGCTTTTTCCAAGTAGATTACACTCTGTTACTTCCTACTAGCCATCAGCATGAGCCCTGCTGCCTTCACGATATTTCACTTATTTATGTGTTTGAAAAATCCATACCCCATTTTGTTGGCGGTCTCATTTCTTTTGTTATTGTAAGTCAAGTTTGAATGTTGCAATATTTTAATTGAAAAACTTTGTCAAAATATTTTCTTGTAAATTTTCTTTATGTGTAAGCATCATCTTGTCTTTTAATCCTGTACTATAAAGAAAGAAATACATTTTTGACAGAGGCTTAATGTTTTGACAAAAAAGTGTGGACATTTTTATTTGTTTAAACAACTAGAATATATGGTGATATATATATGTATATATATATATATATATTTTTTTTTTTTGGTCTGTTTCATACAGCTCATTTTTTCCTTTTTTTTTTTTTTTGGTGGTGGGTCTTTAGAAGCTTTTGCATTTAGATGACTTTTCTACAAACAAACAAACAAAAAAAATGTTGAAAGATAAGTTCAGTTACTGTCTCCAATATTGTAATTCAATAATATTGCAACTAGGTTCTCTTTTAAGAAAACACTTAATGTATTTTATAAACTACCTTTAACATTTATGCAAAATAAGTTTCTACTACAATGTTTTTACTAATGCCTTATTGTTACACTCTGAAAAAATAAATCCTACGGTGAATATTTGCTTTAATTTGGACCTTTAAAAAAAGTAATTGGATAAAAGTATTGAAATAATGTCCCAAAAAAGCAAAATTTAGAATTGGCAAAAAGTATTCTAAGTACTGTTTTTAATCTGTGTATAGTAATGATATTTTGTAGCATTGTACATACTGTTAATTACATAAAACCTACACTTTAAAAAGTGTAATTGCTGAACTCAGGGGTGGGTAGACATATTTTTGCTGTAGAAATGTTGGATTTAAAAATATATATATGGCCACCAAATTTTGGCTATTAATTTAGCAACACTGGTAGTTTTGCAACTCTTGCCTTTTCTATTAAAAGTTTGCTTTAGGTCTCATTTAACACTTAAAATTGTGTGGTAAAGCTAGATGTACACAAGTTCTCAATGATCTTTATATAATACTAAAAGCAGTTGGCCTGTTTAGAGCCAATTATTTTTAATGCTTTGGAGCTACTATAATTTAGTTTTGAACTACTTTTAATATAAAATTTTGCAGCTGTAAATTAGTTAAATTATGTATTTTCATATTTTATCTGACTGCTTTATAGTACTGGGTGACTTGACCCATCATTTTCCCCAAAATCTTCCCATTTTGCTGGATTCTTTCTTCAATGTTAGAGATATTTCTTGTGAAAATTATTCACCAAAGGAGTTAGCTTTGCTATATTTTAGATTGGGAGGTAATATATGTGCTTTATAGTAGCCTTTTGGTATAAGCAAATTTACAATCCACCTACAATCACCATGAATTGTAGTGTAAATGGAAAAATAAAATTTTAAATGACCCAATCACAGTTGAAAACTATAATTTAAAGAAAGAAGAATGTGGTAAAGTATTAAAAGAACAGTCAAAAGCCAGCTACCCATAAGATAATATAGCAATTTAGTTTAGAATTTTATTATTCCTCAGAATTTAAAAAAATATGTAAAGAGCAAAAACATTAATTTCTTTACATCTTGTTTGCAAATTTGATTGTTGACAAGTTGGCTTCACAAATATTTTGTATTTACTGTATTATGAAATGAACTGGTTTACTCACATCACTGTCCTAACTAGGGCTAAATGGTCGATTGTTTTGTGGTGGAAAATAATGGCTACTAATGTTAGTAATTTAATGCCCATTATTGAAAATTTCACATCCAGATGCTGTAACCAGAATACCAAGAAAATGTATATAATATTAAAGAATGTGCTTCCCTCCCTTTTCCATATCAACTTCAAGATAAAGGCACTATTTGTTGCACAATCCTATAGAAATACTTTATTTAGCATATGTATTTTTTGAACATTCTTCTAGATTGCCAAATATTTAACTAGTGCTACTTTCAGCTTATACATTATTTATGCATGCTTAAATCATGAGCATGATGCCCTTTCAAAAAGCATTATAAACATGTCAAATAGGCATTATTGCTGTTAGTAAAGGGTGAGGTTGCATTCATCTTCCCAGGAAAGAATTTTTTTACTACATTTTGGGACTGTTCTTTAAGGATCTAATTTTTGCAACTAAATGAACTTTTATAATATGTAAAAGAGTATAGAAAGCTGCTACTTTTCTCCTAGAAGAAAAAAACTGAGATCTAAGTATGATGTAAAAATTCATTTGGGGTTAGGGAAATGTCTTCCATTGTCTTGAATAGATCAATATTTGGCACAAAGAATAACTAGAATATTTCCTGAGTAATTCTCTGGGTTTTTTATACCTATAAACTATCTCCAAAGGTTGGATGCCTGTACTGGGTATATACTCTTCATATTCTAAAATAGGGACCCAATGGCTGCATAATCGCTCCCAAACCACACCAAAGATAATGGAATCATTGAAGTTGTTTGGAAGCAGACTGTCACTGTTCATGTACACTTTTATTACAACTTGTTGCTGATATCAACTTTAAACACCTGTTTCCAAGAATTAAGAGAAAAATTGTTGGAATTTCTTGCTAAACATAGAAGAACTAAGGAGAGGTAATGTTTGTTTACTCTGTTTTAAATAAAGAATTCGGTGTCACTAGTCCTAAGTTTTTATGATTCCTGCTGCTTATATTTCTTGACTTCAATTTTGGATTTTAGTTTACTTTCTCCACCTTCACTAAATGCTAGAAATTCAATATTATACAGCTTGGATTTCTTTTACACAGTATTTATCTGTAATTGCAAAATGTATTGCAGAATGAAGAATGCCATTTAAGTGATTTTTCCTGACAAATTAAATCCACCCACAATTTAACTTTCTTATTATACTTCACGTTTAGCCCAATTACTAAGTTTTAATTCCTGTAATCCCCTCAATGTTTATAGGCTTGTTTGACCCTATACTGACTGCCTTCAGGCTGCTTTATTGTTTTGAGTTCATGTCCTCTTTTTGTAGGTTTTATGTATCCTCCCAAACTGTCACAATTTGGTACATGGTATACTCCTTATTTCCCCCTTCAAATGTGATTCAGATAACCGAACTTGATAGAATCATGTCTAAAATGACATTAGCTTATGAGTCTCATTCTTAGTTTCTCATGAATAGATTGCATAAAGTTTATGCAGAATTCTGGACTTAAGATTTGTGTTCAGATTCTGATTCAGTCT
Source organism: Myrmecobius fasciatus (assembly GCA_023553655.1). Classification (NCBI taxonomy): domain Eukaryota; kingdom Metazoa; phylum Chordata; class Mammalia; order Dasyuromorphia; family Myrmecobiidae; genus Myrmecobius; species Myrmecobius fasciatus. The sequence goes on along the minus strand of JAJPUD010003234.1, from coordinate 108,408 downwards.
TATTACTGGCTTTATGATCCTGGGGGAAAGTCATTTAAGCTTTCTGTGTCATCTTTCACTTAAAAATAAAGGATTTGGACTTTATGTCTTCAATTTTCCTTCTGTCTCAAAATCTATGCTCCTATGAAGCTTTTAACCAATTCTATTAACATGTTTACTCAGAAATGTACATTAATGATCATAGTTTTGACATTTGGAAGGTATCTTAACATATGTTCCAAACGTCTCATTTTACAGGTGGGAAAAATACCCTAAACATATAAATGGCTTAGATATTATTTCTACATATTCCAAACCCTTAAACTCATATCATTTGTATTTCTTATGGTCTTTTTTTTTTTTTTTTTAGATCATATAAACTCAATGAGAACAGGCTCATTGCCTTTTGTTTTTGTTCATTTTCAGTCATGTCTGACATCCCATTTGGGGTTTTCTTGACAAAGATAATGGAATAGTTTGCCATTTCCTTCTCCACCTTGTCTTATAGATAAGAAAATGGAGGCAAACAGGGTTAAATGATGTGCCCAAGTCCTGATTTGAACTCAGGAGGGAGGAGCTCCTAATTTGAGGCCTGGCATTGTGCCACCTAGCTGCTCTAATGCCTTATCTACGCTTCTCATTTCCCTTTCTCACCTTATAATATATGCTCTAATAAATAATTGAATTGCTGAAGGTGACATGTCCAATGAGAGATCTAAGACTTACCAGTACTACTGCCACTACGCTAGTAGAATACTGGAACATAAACTACCACTTCAAATCCCACCAATCATGCATAGAGAGGACTGGAGGAGGTAGAACTATACGCCAATTCTGTGTCTAAACACGCATCTATTCTAGGAACATGGCCTGCCATCAGAACCATGTTTTGTATCCCATTGTCTTCCAACTTTATATGATATTTGTCAGGTTGGCCTGGATCTGCACAAACTAAAGAGTTTCTTGGCCTGGCAACTGAGTCAACTAAAGAATTGTGTAGAGTAACCACAAAACATACAAATTCATTTTTATGGTTTTTAGGTTAAATCATATTGGTTAAATTATGGATCAGATTAAATACTTGACAGTGGATTAAATATATACTGGATCTGAAGTAAAATGTATTCCCTCATATACAGTAATTAGTTGCAATTAGTCTTTGTCTTTTATGTTACTCTTGTTAAAACATTCATGACACATCAGCATTTTCACTTATTGACCCCTAATTGTATTTACCCTCTCTATTGAAATAAAAAAAAATTCAAGTTTTGAATTGGTCAAACTAATACTGACAAGAATAGACACCAAAATCTTACATCTGGATGTAAATAAATGCCTCTCCATATAGTGAACAAATATACTTAATTTATAAAATACACTTACAAAACTTAGGATCTGGAATGCTGTTTTAAATTTTACTTGGATTCACTACAAATTTGTCATTTCAGCAGGGACCTCAGTGCAAGAAAATAATCCCTTCTCTGTTAGTTTTTTCTCTATCACACTCAGCCACTGCTATTGCTGTTTTAAAACTTATCTTCAATCTTCCTCACCTGCTCATATCTGAGAACTTCCATCTATTTAGCAAGAAGAAAAGAGTTAACTCTTTTTCTCGATCACTCTCTCCCACCCCCGTTCTCTTTATTCCAGTCCCCCCGATATTTAAATTGTTTCTTTCTGGCTTCTTGTAATATCTTTTCCTTGGTATGATAGTTCTGGAATTTAGCCACGATATTTCTGGGGGACTTAATTTTTGGGTTTCTTTCAGGAGGTGATTGGTGGATTGTTTCAAGGAGTATTTTGCCTTCTGGGTCTAAAATATCAGGGCAGTTTTCTTTTATGATTTCCTGGAAGATAGTGTCTAGGTTCTTTTTTTCATCATGGCTTTCAGGAAGCCCTATAATTCTTAGATTGTCTCTCCTAGATCTATTTTCCAGGTCAGTTGTTTTTCCTAGGAGATATTTCATGTTTTTCTCTATCTTTTCATTTTTTTGTTTTTGTTCGACTGATTCTTGAAGTCTTGATGAGTCATTCATTTCCAATTGTTTGATTCTAATTTTTAATGTCTTATTTTCTTCAGTTACTGTTTTTAGTTCCTTTTGCAATTGACCAATTACATTTTTTTGTTCATTGCATTCTTTTTCCATTTTTTCTATTTTATTTTGCAGTGATCTCATTTTGTTTCCCCATGTTTCTTCTAACTCTCTTTTAAGATTTTTTATGCAATCTTCAAAGAAAGCCTTGTGACATGGAGACCAATTTATGTCTCTCTTTGGGACTTTTTCTGGAGTTGCTTTACCTTTAGGGGCCTCAGGATTTGAGGTCTGTTCTTCCCTCTCTCCAAAAAAGTTGTCTATGATGAGAGCTCTTTTTGGTTTTTTATTCGTGTTTTTAAAGGTCTGAGGTCTGTTCAAGGCAAAGGAGGGACAGCTGCTTTAATTCGCCCCGGGGCAGTTCTGCTGATTGAATTATTTCAGGTGCTGATCAGTTCTGCTGATTGATTGATCACCCTAGGGTGTTGTGTAATGTCAGGTAGGATGGCGCTCATCAGGGGTTCAGTGGTTCACAATGTACCCCCCTCAAAAGGCAGATTTTCCAAACCACCTGCTTATAATCAGGACAAATTGGCCCAAGAGGCCCACAGAGGACTCCCAGGTGTGTGAAAAGCACAAGGCTCCAACTCCTTCTTCGACTTCTTTTCCAGCTCCCTGTTCCAGCTCCCTGCCCAGTCTCCCTGTGCTACAGTCTGGGTTCAGCAGACCACCCCCCTGCCCAATTAAAACAGACCTGTTTTGAGGTTCTTCCAGAGTATCTTCTTCTAGAATCGTGTTGTTCTCCAGATATTGTGGATTTTTTTGCCTCAGAATCAGTCTAGAGGCTTCATATGTTGTTGGTTTGAGGGGAGGTTAGAGGAGGTTACAGAGACTCCTGTCTGATCTCCGCCACCATAGCTCCACCCCTGGAAGCCAGGATTTTTTTTTTTTTCTCATCTCATAACACAGTGTCTGACATGTTTTAGCTTTTGTCAAGGTGCTGAACTCATATTTTCTCTTTATCTGAAAAGTTATGAGATAGGAATAAAAAAAATCCTTCATCCATACTTTTAAGTGTCCAGCTCAGAAAATTTCCTTGGTGAATTTTTATGGCAGATTGTAATATATTTCTCTTTCTGGCATCCCATTCCTACTGCTTTTCCTCAATTGAATTAGAGTAATGAAATACTTAGATCAGCAATGTCAACACAAGAAGGATTGTAAATATGACAATAGCACAACATGGAAAATAGAAGTCAAAGAAGAAAATATATCCTTTGAAAAACAATAGAATAACTTTAATTTGGAGGTTATCTCTACTTAATGGTTTTAATCTAAAATGAATACAGGTTTTTTTTTTCTTTTAAAGGATGTTAGATCACTTGTCTTATTCCTCTAATGGAATATAACTTTTCTACATACCAATATATTAGTTATGAGTTACATACCTACTTACAGTTATTACACACAGAGAAACACAATCCTTTCACAAGATTAAGCTTCTTTATACATTTTAAGAATTCTTTTTATTTCAAATGTACCACGTAGGGCAGGAAGGGAAAGACAACCAGGACTGCCTTGATATAACTAGAACCTTTTAAGTACAAACAAGACATTCCTTTGAGGGGTCAAATCACATTATTTGATTATAATTATATGTAAAGCATAGTTATTAATTTCATCCCAATGGAAATATACAATGAAAATTTAAAAATGACCATGGGATTTTTTTCACATTAATCAGGACTTTGCTTTGCTATAATATGAGGAATTTTATGCTAATTCAAATTAGCATTTAGACCCTGAGTGGCTTCTATTCATGCCTCCAAAGCATCCTTTAATCATATAATCCAAGTTTAATGATTTCTCATTCAATGCCCAGTTATATATTTTGTCAACTTGTCACTTATTTCTTAAAATATATAGATATAGATATCAGGGCACCATTGATAAGAGTATTGGCCTTGAAATCAAGACGACTTGAGTTCAAATCTGGCCTCAGACACTTAACATTTACTAGCTGTGTGACCCTGGGCAAGTCACTTAACCCCAATTGCCTCATCACCCCCCCAAAAAAAGAAAAGATATATATGTATCACCCACCTGCCCTTTAAAATGTGTCTGCCTTGACAATTTTCAGATGAAGGAATTGAAACTATTTCTAGTCACATGAAAAGGTGCTCCAAATCACTATTAACCAGAAATGCAAATTAAGACAACTCTGAGATACCACTACACACCTGTCAGGTTGGCTAAGATGACAGGAAAATATAACGATGAATGTTGGAGGGGGTGTGGGAAAATTGGGACACTGATACATTGTTGGTGGAACTGTGAACGGATCCAACCATTCTGGAGAGCAATTTGGAGCTATGCTCAAAAAGTTATCAAACAGCATACCCTTTGACCCAGCAGTGTTCCTACTGGGCCTATATCCCAAAGGGATTTTAAAGGAGGGAAAGGGGCCCACATGTGCAAAAATGTTTGTGGCAACCCTTTTTGTGATGGCTAAAAACTGGAAACTGAATGGATGCCCATCAATTGGAGAGTGGCTGAATAAATTATGGTATATGAATGTTATGGAATATTATTGTTCTGTAAGAAACGACCAGCAGGACGATTTCAGAGAGGCCTGGAGAGACTTGCATGAACTACTGCTGAGTGAAATCAGCAGAAGCAGGAGAATATTATACACAGCAACAAGACTATACGATGATCAATTCGGATGGACATGGTTCTCTTCAACAATGAAATGTTTCAAACCAGTTCCTATTGTTCAGCAATGAAGATAGTCATATACATCCAGAGAGAGGCCTGAGGGAATTGAGTGTGAACCATAACACAGCATTTTAATGCTTTCTGTGAATATTTCCTTGCATTTTGTTTTCCTTCTTAGGTTGTTTTTTTTTTTTTTTCCTTCTCTCTTTCTAGATCTGATGTTTCTCGTGCAGTAAGATAACTGTATAGATATGTATACATATATTGGATTTGTCATATAATTTAACATATTTAGCATGTATTAGATTACCTGTCATCTAGGTGTGGGGAGTGGGAGGAAGGAGGGGAAAAGCTTGGAACAAAAAAAAGTTTTGCAAAGGTCAATATAGAAAAATCACTCATATGTTTTGTAAATAAAAAGCTTTTAATAAAAAAAATGTGTCTGTCTTTAAAGACACTGTTTTTGTTCAGTCATGTTTAATTCTTTGTGACATGATGTCCATGGAATTTTCTTGGCAAGGATACTGGAGCAATTTGCCATTTCATTTTCCAATGGATTAAGACAAAGAGGTTAAATGACTTGTGAAGGGTCACACAGTAGTAAATGTCAGAGAGAAAGAGAAAGAGATAGAAAGATAGAGGGATAGAGTCAGAGAAAAAATACTGAGAAAGACAGAGACAGAGGGAAAAAAACAGACAGAGAAGGGGGAGAAAGGAGGGAGGGAGAGAGACAAACTCAGAGATGGAGACGGAGAAGGAGAGGGAGAGGGAGAAAATGACGGGGAGAGAAAGAAATGCTTCACTCGGAGTGCTGGAGGGTGGGTTATAGTGCTGACAAAGACATTTCAGGTATGCCAGGGCTGAAGGAGGTTGTATCAGGAAACTTCTGGTCCTATGACATTCCATCCCTTGATGACAAGATTTCTACAGGATTTTCTAGCTTTTAGATGCTTTCATAGCTTACAGTAGACAGTTCTATTGGCATGGCAATACTAAAGGGAAAAAAAGAGAAAAAAAGAAGAGGAAAACCAGCAAAACAAATAAAAAATCCTAGACCTTCACTTGTCCTCTGACAAGACCAGTTCTCCAGTCTCGTCCTTGTGGTGAGTGATGTGGTTCACAATGTCTTCTATGGCAAAGTATGTGAGATGAAGATGAACAAGAGTCTCTCCAGGAACACTGGGGCCTCTTCAAGGATACTTCTGGCATTGATTAAGATCATCTGCAGTAAAGTGGCTAAGTCAAGCCTTTTGCATGCAATCTGTTCAGTATTTAAGTTGATAACAAGATGCTTCCTGCACTGCCACACATTTAGTGTCCACTGGTTCCCCTACCCATTCTAACCCCTTCCTGGAGGAATCATCAGGGGCATGATGACAAATTTTTGCTGTTTAGAGACTTCTGCAAGTTCTGCCTCCTCCTTTCCAAGTAGACTAAGGGATCTCCTTTCTTCCAAGTGAGTTCACAATCACCATAGCTGTGGAGATAGTTTTACTTCCCCCCATGTCATTGGACAGAATAAGGGATCTCCTCCTTGACCAGCTAGTCTCTGTGATACACCCAGCTTTCAGTCTCTTTCTAGCTCATTCTCTCAGCCTCCAGGCTGTGTCTTCTGTTTGGGACATGATCTCTGCCTTTGACCTCCCTCACCCCATCCTTGACATCCCTTCAGAAGTATTGCTCCTGTTCTTAACACTACATCTTCTGGGGGTCACTGACCCAGTCAGAGACGAGGGGAATGAGGAAAAGATCATTGGGGTTCAAATGTGTATTTCCCACTCCCAGCCCTGGCAGGCTCCACAATTTACCTCTCAAAGTTTCCACTATGGGAGTGTCCTGCTGTCTGATCAGTAGATCCTCACAGAAGACCGCTGTGCTCACTAGAACCTTGGAAGGTCTTAGGGAAACACAATCTCCAACACTTGGAGCCCTTGCAGCAATCTGTCAGGATGAAGCAACAGATATCCCCAAACTCAAGTACAACTCCAGAACCAAAACACTGACCTCATCCTTCTCTACCTTCAGAAGCTAGTGAAGCTGACCCCCCCCCTCCCAAGTTCAGCCCATTCAACTAGCATCCTGGGACAATCTGTATCTGGTTGGGGAACTATTTCCATTCCTTTTGTCAAATATTCCAGCACCCTCCAGTTCCTGAACATCAGAATCATGTCTGAGGAAATGCTTACCAAAAAGCAATCACTCCAGGCATGGTCTGTGCTGGGGCCCCCAAAGGTGGGAAGGATTCCTGCCAGGATGACCAGGAGGCCTATTGGTATGCAATGGGCCCTGCAGGGCCTTGTGTTTTGGAGCATGGATCACTGAAACCCGGCTAAGTTTCCTAGTGTTTATACCAATCTGTGCTATTACTGGACTTCAACCCTAAATGAAATGCAGAAGAAACCTTGAAAAGCTCCCTCTACAACCTTGGGAAGTTCTCCCAGTCTAGCCTTTCTCCAGTCCTGCCCACAGAGACAAATGGCCTGAAACTATAGCACTATACTTACAAAAGAACCCAGGTCTATCATCCTGTCCAAGGACAGGACTTAGGCATCCTGACTTCTCAATCATGAACATGGAGGACCCAGGTTTCCTAGTCTCATCTCTAGTCTGGCTTTGGATGTATGGAAAAGGAATCAAAAAGATTTAGAAATAGAAAGGACTTTTAGACCTTGAAATAGCAGTATGGAAAAGACCTTTTATAAAGACCATATACTGTAATTTTTACAAATGGAGAAAATGATCTCCTTATGTCTCATAGCTAGGATATAACAATCAGATTCAAGACTGGTGTTTTCTCCATGATTTGGGGTCTGAAGGCATAGATCTATCCCCAATCTCCCAGATAGCTTAGCCCCTTTCATAAACTCACTGCCTTGCTCAGGTATCCAAAGTAATAAGTAATTAAGTGGAATCCTCCACTTAATTCAGATCAGAATTCCTCCAAAAGTCTAAGATTAATAAAACCTACAAAACTTCCTTTGTAACTGGAAAAAAAAAGAAATTAGGGTACCTTCCAATAATCCTACCTCACTGTCTTTCAATCCCTCCAAGGGAAGGAATTATAGGAACCATTTTAGGGGAAAAGAGACCTGTCAATTTAGGGGAACCTGATCCCTTTTCCTAGAATGTACTTATACCACTTAGCAAGAAGGGACCTTGAAGCCTTCAAGACTTTGCATAGAGAATGGAATGAGGAAGGCTTTTAAAGATAATGATGAGGATACCAATAATATAGCTAAAATAACAGGAACTAGATAGTGCCCGGGATAGAGGACAGGCCTGGAGTCAGAAAGATCTAGGTCAAATAAGCCTTAAACATTAGCTATATCTATGACCCTGGGCAAATCATTTAAATTATCTGATTCAGTTTTTTTATCTGAAAAAATGGGGTTAATAATAATAGCACCTATCCCCCAGGGTTGCTGGGAAGATCAAATGATTATAATAATTGTAAAGTACTTAGCACACTGCTTGCCACATAATTACCATTACATAATCAGAATATATTATGTGCAGTTATATGCTAAGAAAATGGAGAACCAGTTTTTTTTCCTTTTTGATTTGATTTTTCTTATGCAGCAAGATGTTTGTATAAATATGGGTGCATATATTGAATTTAACATATTTTACCATGTTTAACATATATTAGATTACTTGCCATTTAGGGGAGGGGGTGGAGAAAGGGGGGGAAATTGGAATACAAGGTTTTGCAAGGGTTAATTTTTTTTTTTTAAAAGCTTGTTATTTGCATAACATATGTATGGGTAGTTCCTCAGTATTGATCTTTACAAAGCTTTCCGTTACAAATTTTACCCCCAGTTCCCTCCCCTCCCCTAGATGGCAGGAAGTCCACTACATGCTAATAATGATAAGATATTTGACAAGTTGTTGTGCAAGAAAAGTCCTATCTACAAGAAAAAAAAAATCAGAGAAAGGAAACACAATGCAAGCAAACATCGATAGAGATCATGGAAATGTTACGTTGTGGTCCATATTTCGTATTCCTCTCTCTGGGTGTATATGGTTTTCTTCACTGAACAATTGGAACTGGTTTGAGACTTCTTTGTTGCAGAGAGCCATGTCCATCAGAATTGATCATCATATAATATTGCTCTTGCCGTGTATAATGATCTCCTGGTTCTGCTCGTTTCACTCACCATCAGTTCATGCAAGTCTCTCCAGGCCTCTCTGAAATCGTCCTGCTGGTCGTTTCTTACAGAGCAATAATATTCCATAACATTCATATACCACAATTTATTCAGCCATTCTCCAATTGATGGGCATCCATTCAGTTTCCAGTTTCTAGCCATTACAAAAAGGGCTGCCACAAACATTCTTGCACATGTGGGGCCCTTTCCCTCCTCTAAGATCTCTTTGGGATATAAGCCCAATAGAAACACTTCTGGGTCAAAGGGTATGCACAGTTTCATAACTTTTTGAGCATAGCTCCAAATTGCTCTCCAGAATGGTTAGATCCATTCACAGTTCCACCAACAATGTATCAGTGTCCCAGTTTTCCCACATCCCCTCCAACATTCATCGTTATCTCTTCTTGTCATTTTAGCCAATCTGACAGGTGTGTAATGGTACCTCAGAGTTGTCTTAATTTGCATTTCTCTGATCAATAGTGATTTGGAGCACCTTTTCATATGACTAGAAATGGTTTTAATTTCATCATCTGAAAATTGTCTGTTCATATCCCTTGACCATTTATCTATTGAAGAGTGGCTTGATTTTTTATAAATATGAGACAATTCTCTATATGCAAAGGTTAATGTTGAAAATTTATCCATGCATATGTTTTGAAAATAAAAAGCTTTAATGAAAAAATGGAGAAGATAAAAGAAAAGAGGTACACTTGTAAATATATAAAATACCCATTTAGAGATCTTAAATAACCAACTCTCAGAAAAGGAACTACTATCAAAAGGGAAAGAGGAATTCATCAATCTGATGTATGCACAGCAAAATTCTATCAAACTTTTGAAAAATAGTCTCCTATTCTTTAAACTACTCAAAAATTGAGAAAGAAAGGAAGGACCTTACCAGAATCCATTTTTTTTTTAATTTTTTTTTTTCAGAATCCTTTTGTGAATCAAATATAGTCCTAGAATTAAACTAGGGAAAGATCAAACATGGAAAGAAAGCTATATGCCAATATCATTAATAAACATTGACTCAAAAATCTTAAATAAAATTTTATACCAGGGTGTATGAATGGTTCAACATTAGAAAATCAACTAATCATGTTAAAAAGTAAAACATCTCAAATCTTGAAATCATCTCAATAGATGTAGAAAAAGCTTTTTAACTAAGTACAGCACTTTTTTATCCTAAAAACCCTACAAAGTTTGGTTATAGAAGGACCTTTTAAAAAAATTATAAAAAGCATCTATCTAAAATCATCAGCAAGTGTTATTTGTAATGGAGAGAAACTAGAAACATTACCAGTAAGATCAGGGGTGAAACAAGGATGCCTATTATTACCACTATTATTCAATATTAAACTATAAATGTTGACTAGCAATAAGAAAGAAAAAGAAGTAGAAGGAATTAGAGCGGACAATGAAGAAATAAAACTATCACTCTTTGTAGATGATATGATGGCATATTTACAGAATCCTCAAGAATCAACAAAAAAACTACTCAAAATGATTAACAACTCTAGCAAAATTGCAGGATATAAAATAAACCCACACAAATTATCAGCATTTCTTTATGTTACCAATAAAGCTTGACAGTAAGAGATAGAGAAATTCCATTTAAAATAATTGTGGGGGCAACTAGGTGGCACAGTGGATAGAGTACCAGCCTTGAAGTCAGGAGGACCTGAGTTCAAATCTGATTTCAGACACTTAACACTTCCTAGCTGTGTGACCTTGGGCAAGTCACTTAACTCCAATTGCCTCAAAAAAAAAAAAAGTGGATAAAATAAAATATTTAGGTGTCTACCTGTCAAGACAAACCAAAGAATTATGAACACAATTATATTTTTTGTTGAATATTTTAATGCCTAACATTATAGTGTTTTTTAAATTTTTTTTTATTAAAGCTTTTATTTGCAAAACATATGCATAGGTAATTTTTCAACATTGACCCTTGCAAAGCTTTCTGTTACAAATTTTCCCTCCTACCTCCCACCCCCTCCCCTAGATGGCAGTAAGTCTAATACATGTTAATTATGTTAAAATATTTGACAGATCGAATATGTGTATACATATTTATACAGTTATCTTGCTGTACAGGGAAAAAAAAAACCCTGAAAAAGAAAACAATGCAAGCAAACATCAATAGAGAGTGTGAAAATGCTATGTTGTGGTCCACACTCAGATCCCACAAGTCTCTCCCTGGGTGTATATGGTTTTCTTCATCACTGAACAACTGCAACTGGTTTGAAACATTTCATTGTTTATGAACACAATTATGCAACACTTATCACACAAATAAAATCAAATGTAAACAATTGGGAAAATATCAATTGCACATGAGTAGGCTGAGCTAATAAAATAAAAATGAAAATTCTACCTAAATTAGTCTACTTAATCAGTGCCATACCAAACTGCGAAAAAATTATTTTATAGAGCTAGAAAAAATAATAAAATTCATAAAGAAAAAAAAAAGGTCAAGAATATTGAGAGAATTAATGGGGAAAAAATACAAAGGACAGTGGCCTTCTAGTATCAGACCTAAAACTGGATTATAAAGCAGCAGACATCAAAACCATCTGGTACTGACTAAGAAATAAGAGTAATAGATCAGTGAGAATAGGTTAGATACACATGACACAATGATCAATAACTATGGTAATCTATTATTTGATAAACCTAAAGACTCCAGTTTCTGGGATAAGAACTCATTACAATGGAACATTGGAAAATAATGTCAGAAACTATATCTCACACCATACCATACCAAAAAAAGGTCAAAATGGGTATATGGTTTAGGCATAAAGGGTGATACTTACAAGAATAAATTAGGAGAGCAAGGGATAGTTTACCTATCAGATCTTTGGAAAGAGAAGAATTTGTGCCAAAGAAGAACAAGAGAACATTATGAAATGCAAAATGTATAATTTTGATTACATTAAATTAAAAAGTTTTTTGCCCAAACAAAATCAATGCAGCTAAGATTAGAAGGGAAACAAATCTGGGGAAAAAATTTTATAGCCAGTGTTTCTGCTAAAGTCCTCATTTCTAAAATATCAATACTCAACTCAAATTTATAAGAATACAAGCCCTTCCAAAATTGATAAATAATTAAAGGATATGCGCAGGCAATTTTCAGATGAATTGAAACTATTTCTAGTCATATGAAAAGGTACTCTAAATCACTATTGATTAGAGAAATGTAAATTAAAGCAACTCTGAGGTACCCCCTCACACCTATCAGATTAGCTAAAATGACAGGAAAAAATAATGATAAATGTTGGAAGGGATGTGGATAAACTGGGACACTAATACATTGTTGGTAGAGTTGTGAACTTATCTAATCATTTTGGAAAACAATTTGGAACTAGGCCCAAATGGCTATAAAACTGTGCATACTCTTTGATCCAGCAGTGCCACTATTGGTGTGTATCCCAAAGAAATCATAAAAAAGGGAAAAGGACCCACATGTGCAAAAATGTTCATAGCTGCTGTTTTTGTGGTAGCAAGGAATTGGAAAATGAATAGATGCTCATCAATTAAGGAATGGCTGAATAAGACATGGTATATGAAAGTAACGGAATATAACTGTCCTATAAAAAATAATGAAGAGGCTGATTTTAGAAAAGCCTGGAAAAACTTATATGAACTGATGCTGATTGAAAATAGAACCAGGGAAACATTGTACACAGCCACAGCAGGATTGTATAATGATCAACTATGATAGATTTGGTTCTTCTCAGGGGTTCACTAATCCAAGGAAATCCCAATAAATTTTGAATGGAAAACACCATTCACATTCAGAGAGAAAACTATGGATACTGAATGTAGATCAACACATACTTTTTCACTTTTTTTCCCATGATTTTTCCCTTTTGTTTTGATTTTTCTCTCCCTAGACAAAATATGGAAATATGTAAAAATGAATGTACATTTATAACAAAAAAGAAGTTTTTACATGTAACTGGGGAAAATAAAAATAATAATAAGAAATAAAATAAAAAATATGAAACACTCAAAAAATAACACTAAAATCAAGCATCATAAACACTGGGGATATGCTAGCACCTTTTTCAATAAATATAGCCATGAAGGGAAAGATGCTCACTCTCCCTACTATTATTTGATATAGTTCTGGAAATGCAAACAATAACAAATGACAAGAGAAAGAAATTAGAGGGATAAAGATAGATAAAGAAAAGAGAAATTTATTTCTTGCTGATCTTGTTACGAAGTTTTAGAGAATCAGAAAAAAAGATAATAATTGAGACAATTAATAGTTAAAGCAAAACCTCAGACTACAAAATACATCCTTAAAAATTAACCACATTTCTACATAATAATAACAAAACACAAGAAACAATAATAGAAAGAAAAATCACATTTAAATAACTTCAAAGTACACAAAATAAATGGTACTCAATTTCTCAAAGTACATGGAAGACATGTATGGATTCACTTGAAGAATGCTCCTTATAGAAATTAAGAACAACAAGTACTCATGTTGAAGATATGCAAGTATAATAAAAATAGCAATACTACTAAAATTAATTTATTCTTTTAATGCTATCTCAATTAAATTATTATAGGATCACAGAATTTTTAGAAAAACAAAAGATCTAAAGTATGGAAGGGAAGGATGAAAAGAAGTAAGGAAAAAGTGGAAATATTGTTTGCAGACTTCAAACTATGTTATAAAGCAGCAATCATTAAAACCATCTGGTCATGTTTAAGGAATAGAGATAAAGATCAATGGAAAAGACAAAAAAAAAGACAAGAGAGATTCAGAAGCAAAAGAACTCAATATTCTAGTTGTTTTTTTTTTAAATAAAATAGAAAACAGAAATTACCTAGGGAAGAATTTCTAAATTAGTAAAAAACAAAAAAACAAAAAACCTTCCAGGAAAAATGGAAAGTATTATGACAGAAAATAGTCTTAGACCAACTTCTTTTATTATATTCTACAGTATATTCTAAGTGGATACATAACTTTAATATTAAAGATTATACTAGGGGCAGCTAGGTGGCACAGTGAATAGAGCACCAGCCCTGAAGTCAGGAAGACCTGAGTTCAAATCTGGTCTCAGACATTTAACCTTCCCTAGCTGTGTGACCCTGGGCAAATCACTTAACCCCAACTGCCTCAGCAAAAAGAAAAAAAAAAAAAGATTATGCTATAAAAACATTAGAAGAGAAACAAATCACATACCTCTCTCTTGTAGTTGGGTAAAAGTATTCTTAACCAAAATCAGAGGCAATTGCAAAAGATAAAATAGATAGCAATAATTACTTAAAATTGAAAATCTTCTGCATAGACAAAATTAATGCATTTAAAGCTAAAAAAGGAAGTGATTGAATGGGGGGGAAAATCTTTGCACTGAATTAATTCTCTGACAACTCTTTATTATCCAAGATTCTCTCTCTCTTCCTCTCTCTGTGTGTCCTTTTCTCTTTGTGTGTCTTTCTCTATTACTCTGTTTCTCTGTCTCTCTGTCTCTGTGTCTCTTTCTTTCTCTGTCTCTCTGTCTGTCTCTCTTTCTCTGTGTCTCTGTATCTCTCTCTTTCTCTGTCTCTATCTGTCTCTCTTTCTCCCCTTCCTTCCCTCCCCTCTCAGTAACCATTTCCCAATAGATATTTGGTCAAATATGAACAAACAGTTCTCAAAAGAATTGTAAAATATTCACAATCACATGGAAGAAATTTCCAAATCATTAGTTTAAGAGAAAAATGTAAATCAAAATAATTCTAAGATTTCACTTCATACCCCACAAATTGGCAAAAATAACAACAAAAAAAGGCGAGTCAGTGGTGATGGGGTTGTAGAAGGATAGGTACACTAATACATATTTGGTGAAGCTATGAAATGGGACAATCATTTTGGAAATCAATTTGGGATCATGCAAATAAAATGATTAAAATGTCTATAACCTTTCAACCAGAGCCCCAAAGAGGTTAAATGACTTACATAGGGTCATGCAGCTAATAAAGATCTGAGGCCAGATTAAAATGTAGATATTTCTGACTACAAGTCCAGGAATGTCTCCCTTACACAGTTCTGCCTCAGCAAGTCTTTGTTTCATGCAGTTTGGTATATTGAAATACAACACGATGTTTTAAGAGATAATAAATATATTATCTAAATTTTGATTAAATTAAAAGAGCCAATGAAACCAAGATTAGAAAGCAAGCAGAAAGATGGGAAACAATTATTACAGCAGATATTTCTGATAGAGACTTCATTTCTAAAATATATAGAGAACGGAGTCAAATTTATAAGAATGTCATTGATAAATGATCTCAGGATATGAATAGGTAGCTTTCAGATGAAGAAATTAATGCTATTCATAGTCACATAAAAATGCTCTAAATCACTAGATTAGAGAAATAAAAATTAAAATGACTCTCAGGTATTACCTCATGCGTGTCAGATTGGCTAACAGAAAAGGAAAAGGATAAATGTTGGAGAGGATGTAAGAAAAACTGAGACACTAATGTACTGTTCATGGAGTTATGAACTTATCCATTCTTGAGAGCAATTTGGAACTATGCTCTAAGGACTCTAAAACTGTGCATACTCTGTGATTTAGCACTGCCATTTACTAAGTCTGCACCCCAAAAAGATCATAAAAAAGGCAAAAAGACCTAATGTACAAAATATTTACAGCAGCTCTCTTTGTGGTGGCAAATAATTTGAAATTGAGAGGATGTCCATCAGCTGGGGAATGGCTGAATAAATTTTGGTTTAAGTTCCAGTTGTTCTTTGATGAAGAAAGCCATATATACCCAGGGAGAGGCCTGTGGGATCTCAGTCTGGACCACAATGTAGCATTTTCATATTCTTTATTGATGTTTGCTTGCATTATGTTTTCCTTCTCAGGTTTTTTTTTTCCTGTACAGCAAGATAACTGTATAAATATATATACACATATTCTATCTGTCAAATATTTTAACATAATTAACATGTATTAGACTTCCTGCCATCTAGGGGAGGGGGTGGGGGGTAGGAGGGAAAAATTTGTAACAGAAAGTTTTGTAAGGATCAATGTTGAAAAATTACCCATGCATATGTTTTGCAAATAAAAAGCTTTAAAAAATAAATTTTGGTTTATATGCATACATATATTGAATTTCTCTGATAATGATTTGGTATTCAAGATATTCTCTCTCCCTCCATTTTTCTTTCTCCCTCCCTCCCTCCCTCTCTCTCTCTCTCTCTCTTCTCCTCCTCTCTTCTTCCCCCCTTCTCTTTCTTCCTTCCTTTCTTTATATATATATATTGTTTTATATGAAATAATGAGCAGCACATTTCATAAAAACCTGGAAATACTTACATGAACTGATGCTGAATAAAGTAAATAGAATTAGAAAAACATCATACACAGTAACAACATTATGTGATAATCAACTTTGATAGATTTACTTCTTTTCAGAAATGCAATGATCTAAGACAATTCCAAAAGATTCCTGGAAAATGCTGTCCATATCCAGAGAAAGAACTATGGAATCTGAATACAAATCAGTATATACTATTTTCTTTTTTTTTCTTTCTTGTGGTTTTCCCCTTTGTTCTTATTCTTCTTTTACAATATGACTAATGTGGAATTATGTTTAATATGATTGTATATATATATGTGTATATATATATATATATAAAACATATTAGATTGCTTGCTTTCTTGGGAAATGGAGAGAAGGAGGAAGGGAGAAAAATGGAAATCAAAATCTTATAAAAGTTAATATTAAAAACTGAAAGAACTTCCAAAATAATAAAAATGGCACAAAAAAACCCATAAAATATATTATCTGGATTCTGAGACGAATACTCATCAGGTACTTTTGATTTTGATTTTTTAATTTTATTTCTGATTACTCATTATCTGCTTCACAAGATTGTTCCAAATGTAAATCATACTATCTCTTTAAGGCATTTTTCATATTGAGCAATTTGTTGATTTAAAGGAAAAAAGTAGAAGAGTTTTTATGTAAAAGATTTATGTGAAGTGTCAAATAATGTACAATTTTTACCATTGTTAAGGAAGAATGTTTTTATATCTAAGAGGAGGAGAAAAAGAATATTGTTTTACTTTAAATATATATACATGAAGAAATAGCTTTTAGACAGGATTTGAACAGTTTTGGACATGAATTGTGAAATAAATTTAAAGACATCAATCTTATGAATAAAGTAGAATATACTTGTATGGAAAGAATTTGATATTTTAAATAGAGAAGTATATTTTATTTGTTTAAAATGGAAAATTATGAATGTAAAGAAACACAAATTCAAGGGTACCAAAAATATAGAGGGCTATGCTGAAACTTTCAGCTTTGCAAGCATTATATAAATCTCACTTCAGTCAATGACTAAAGAGGTTAAGACTAAAATAAGAAAATAAGAAATAAATTGAGATATAAATTTTAAAGCTATTTATTTGATATTGATTTAAGGGAATTTGGGGCCTTGTGACTTTTAAAGTGAAAGCTAAGTCATGGAGAGACAAGAGGCTCTCAGTTCTGCCTTTGAAATAGATATTGGACCTGAGTAGAGACACCTGATAGAACTTGATTTAGAATCTGTAGGGCTTTTCAGCAGGAACTAAAAAGCTGCTTGTGGAGTTGTGACAGCTAGAAAGTTATTTGCCAGAAAGGCTTCTGATATATGATTCCTTTTTTTCCCCCTGAGGCAATTGGGGTTAAGTGACTTGCCCAGGGTCACACAGCTAGAAAGTGCTAAGTGGCTGAGACTAGATTTGAGCTCAGGTCCTCCTGACTTCAGGGCTGGTGCTCTATCCACTACACAACCTAGCTGCCCCCTGATATATGATTCCTAATGGGAGAGAGAATTAGATTCATTGGCCAAGAGCTTCAGTGACAGCTATTGCCCTTCTCTACCAACTAGAATTAGAGATAGGACTTCTCATGAACACCCACTGCTTTCTGTTGCCATCATTAACCTGAAAAGGAAAAGCAGAGGGTCTTTACAGCTGTTCTATTCTGTTTCACTGACTGGGTTTCTTTGAATTCTCAGCTGTGTTGCTATGAATTCTGCTATGATCATACAATATAGATTCCATAGAAGACAGTTTTGCCAAAGAGTGGTAAGGGTCCAAAAAAAAGTATAAGAGAGCAGTTTTGTGGAGTACAAATGTGATATCACAATCCACAATCTAGAGTTATAAGTTATGCAAAGCAAATGAAATTTTTTCTTTCATGTGTTTTCATATTCCTGTGTGTTCCTACTTTTTATTATGAATATTGAGTACACTGGAGGGCAAGATGATTCAGATTTATTTTTATATTGTTAAGTATTTTATTATTTATGCATTAGCTTTAGCCTATAATATTATTTCTTTTGCTATTTTAAAAGTAAGTAATCATGCTAAGATCTAAAAGTGTCATTATTAAGAGTGACTGACTATAGAAATATCTCACACCATGTGGATTTCTTATGTTTTGAATGACTGGTTATATAGATAGAAAATGCATTGAATGGGGGTGTAAGAATGGTAAGTAGGGGAAGTCTATTTCTCTTCAATAGGGTTATCTATAAGACCCTAAGAGAATTTGAGTGTAACACTACGGTGATTCTATCTCTATGAATCTAGGCTTACCAAGTGAGTGATTGAAACCCAGAAGGAGAGTAGATGTCAATAGGCCCTGTTGACAGTATGATATAAATAAATTTTGTGACATTGGTAGGTGCCTATCTATAATACCCATCCAGCATAACCCTATTATATTTTGAGAACTACGTGTGGTTTAAACATTTGGAAAATCTTCAGAAACAATGTGGTACATTAATGTGTATTATTTTTCTGTCATCTTCTTTTATGAAAGACATTTTATATGTAAAGATTTACATGAGTCAAAGTGTTGCTTTTGGTCCGACTTCAAATGTTCATTGGTTCTATCATGTATCAACTAGAGCTATTTGCTGCTATTATTTTCATTGGATTGAGAGAATAGTATGTAACCAAATTACCTTCTAGTTCACCCACAAATTTATATTCCACTGAAAAACTAACAAAAATTTTTTTTAAGATAAAGAATGATTATACTTATTTTTAGAACCATTCCCTTATTATTTTTAAGCTGTAGGTATATAATAACATACAGATTCTGAGAGAGAAATATTTTATACTTTTTGGAAAAACATTTTTGCATATTAGTGAACAACTTAGCTAACTGTTAACCACTGTTGTCCTGATGCATTTAGGAGGCAGTGAAAGTGAGCAGGAGCTATCTGCAGCTGTCTCCTAAAGGGAAAGACAATAATAGTCTAAAACACTACAGGGACACACAATCAATTAGCATGATAAACTAATACATGCTCTTTTTGAGCCCTAGCTCTTACTTGTTTAGTGTCTGGCTGCTATAGGCTTCCTTGTTCTTGGTCTACACAGCAGTAAAGTTCAACTAGTCTTCATTTTGCACAAAAAATTTGTGGCCATACCATATTGCACAGTGAAAGTGAAAAAGAGATCATTTGCAAGAAAAAAAGAAGGATGGAAACACTTTAAAACCTTATAGTGAAGGTTAATAGGCAAATGAGGATATTATTTTAAATTTATGTTAACAAGCCTCTTAAAAATGCACCTAGATGAAAATACAACCTAGTTAATACACAGGTATCACTGGAATATAAACAGTTGCTTTAAATAATATTTTCAAAACTTTTCCCCTCTTCTTAGTCTTTTAAAAATTATCAATATCTCTCTTTAAAGCATTTAAAGACATATTTTTAGATAATATAATCTTTCATATTTCAAATAATAGGCCCTCTTATGGACAGGAGATATAAAGATGATAAAAATGAAATAGTCTCTGCCCTTGAGGAGAATACATTCTATAGAAACAATAACATTTGTTCATTAAAATAAAAACAAAATATATAGGTAATTTTAGGGAGGTTGGAGACGTATTGATAACTGTGGGTCAGGAAAGAGCTCAGATAGGAAACAGCATTTAAGTTGAGTTTTTAAAGCATTTGTCTTAGTGCTCTAATATTTGTCTGAAAGGTTGAGGAGCAGTTGTCTCCATAAATGGTGTTGGTAAATCTGTATCTGGGCCAGCTGAAATCATTTCAGAATTTAAAATTGGGGGGGGGGGGGGGGAAACCCCCCCCGGA
>JAJPUD010003234.1:50734-75318 GCA_023553655.1 Myrmecobius fasciatus | reverse complement strand
AAAGGGAGAAGAGTTTTTCAGCCACTGGGGACAGCCAATGAAAATGATCAGGAGTCATGACGTAGCATCTAATGTGAAGAATAGGAAGGAGGTCTGGAGATTATCCATAGCATGAAATAAGTATGGGGAGAGGGATAAGATGTAAACATACTGGAATGGTAGGAAAAGATCAGGTTATGAAAAATTTTGAAAGCCAAATGGAAGATTTTATATTCAATCCTCAAGATAATAGGGAGCCACCAGCATTTATTAGAGGGGTGTGATGGAGAATGTTTAACAACTGGCTCTCTGAAAAAAAAATGCATGAAAATACTTGTAAGTATAATTTGCTTTAATATTTTCTCCATCACTTTAAGTTAGTCTACACAATCAACAAAACAGTAAATCAAGCCCTGATTAGTTGTTTGTCAAGTTCTGAAGGGTAAATACTGGCACTGAAAATTGAATAGTCATGCTATTTGATGTGCCCAAGCAACTCCAGCAAATTTTTGTGTGAACTGGAAGATCATTTTAACTAATAAGTGGAGGATGCATTGGAGTGGGAAGAGACTTGAGGTAGGGAGAGCTACCCAAAGACTACTGCAATAGTCCATTCTTGAGTTGTTGAGGGCCTTCATCTAAAAGTGTTTTTATCTGGTGTTTAAATTGCAAAATTAACCAAGACTTCAAATTTAGTTGTGTATTTTGGAAAATGTTGAGATTGGCTATGGGAGAGAAGAGAGCAACTTGGGGGAAAGGGAATAGTGAATAGAGCCAGGGTGTTGTCATTTTCCTGAATTCAAATCTGACCTCTGACACTTACTACTTGTGTGATCCTGGGCAAATCATTTAACCCTTTTTGGTTCATTTTCCTCATCTGTATATGAGCTGGAAAAGGAGTTGGCAAACCACTCCAATATCTTTACCAAGAAAATCTCAAATGTGATCATCAACGGTCGGACACAACTGAAAAACAATTGAATACAGAAGAGAATAGGCTGTTTTTAATTGTATCTTTTTAAATTTTTATTGATTTTTAAAAATATTGCCAAAATTTTCCTTTGTATTTCTCTCCTCTCCTTCCCAGCAAGCTATCTTACATAACAAGGAATTTTTAAAAAAGAAAACGAGGCAGAGAAAATTTATCAGCCAATTCAATCGTATTTGACAACATAATCGATGTTCCACGTATATAGATTTTCCTCTAGAAAAAGATTGTGTATTTGTGCGCGCATGCGTGTGTATATGTGTAAGGTCAGTGATTTCTAATTTGATTCAAACTTAATATGATTTTTTTTTCTTGCCATTTACTTAAACATGGAGCAAATGACTATACTGGATTTGGTTTATAAAGGGTGTGGTCAATTCCATCCCAATCATTCCACCCCAGTTTTAGTAAAGTTAAGAAACATTTTTAAAGTGTTACTTGGGAACACAAATATAAGCAAAAAGACAATCCCTAACCTCAAGATACTTTCATTCTAAACTGATAGGGCTTGATGGAACAAGTTGAGGAGAGAGCCCTGGACTGCCATTTCTTTCCTCATGCCTTTTGCTGGAATGCCTTTTGTCTTTTCTCCCTAGCCAAATACTTTATTTCCATTCCAACATCAAAAAGAACAAGAAGCATTTATTCAGCACCTTGTGAGTTTCAGGTGCTGAGATAAATTTCTACTCGCTCTAAGTGTTATTTAAGCCCCAGGGTATGATTAAGTCCCTCAGCCTATCAGAATAGACTTCCTGAATTCTCACCTTATAAATGTGGCAAAATCAGGGCATACCATCTTACACTTTATTTATTTTTAAGTGGGGCTGGCTATTGTGTGCTTTGCCTGCTCCTCTACCAAACAGAAGCAAAACCAATCCAAATCGTATTTCACAAAGGTAGCACTTCCAGTTTTGCTGCATATTCTCAATTCTGGAATGAATTTGTTTTAAGAGCAAGCCTAGGAGACCTTCCAAGAATTTCTGATTCTCCTAGTTTGTTCTCTGAAAGCCAAAGAGATAACTCTTTGTCAGGACTAGATGTCCCAATTCCGGGATGGCCGTGTATAGCCTCCTGCCTCCGGTATCCTGAGGGTGAACATTCCTTTCTCCTTCCCTTCCGATCTGGGAGGTGCAGCGAACAATGAAGCCCAGCCCGATGGCCGGGGGCCGCGGGGCTACCCCGAAGCTCCCGTCCAGGGTACACGCAGATTTGATTTCTCTGAGCGGAGACGGGGGCAAGTGCAAGAGCCTGGGAAAGAAAGGGTCGTGTGTGCCTCCAGGGAGCGGGGTCCAGGCGCTGGGGGACAGGGGCAGAAGCCACAACCGTAATGCTCCAGAGCTTGCTTTGCCAATGCAAAGGCAGCGCCTGGTAGGGCAGCTCAGACTCGGCAGCCCTAGAGCGGGGATGGAAACAAGGGCACAGGGGAGCCCGCAGGCTAGGGATTCTGCGGCTACCGCCAGGTGGCGCGCGAAATCCCGTGAACAATGGCCTAGCTCCCCCATCATCCCGATCCTAGGTCATCCGGAATCTACCATTTGAGTCCGAAGACGAGGGGGGAGTAGAGAGCTTGAGCGCGGCGCGCGCAGCCGGGGGAAAGGGGGCTGCGCGTACGCCCAGGCCCGCCGCGTTCCACTGGATTCGTCGCGCCGGCACGCGCTGGTGGATTGGGGGGGGGGGGTTGGCTGTGGGGCTGGGTGGGGGCGAGCGGTTGGGAGGGCGGCGCGGGCCCGGGCGGGAGAGGAGGAAGGGAGGGAGGAAAAAAGGGAGGAAGGGAGGGAGGGAGGAAGAAGGGAAGGAGGAGGAAGGGGGGAGGGAAAGCGGGAGTGGTTGAAGCCGGCGGCGGCGGCGGCCGAGCTGGGTCAGTTCTCTTTAGTGTTTGCCAATGTTGGAGGTGTTTCCAAACTATCTCCGGGAAGAAGGTAAATTCTCCCCCCGGGGAAGCGTCCGGAACCACCCCCGATCTCGCCACTGGCCCCGGCTGGTCGGAAGGCAGAGGGCGCTGGGGAGTCGCCGCCGAGCGGCGGGGGTGGGGCACGAGGGCTCGCCTCGAGCTCAGTTCTGTCCCAGGCCCCCCCATTCTGGAGCGGGCGTGGGGTGTGTAAGTGGGTGCGCAAGGTGGGGGAGGGACAAGGGTACGCGCGCTGGGGGTGTGTGCTAGCGTATGCGAGTGTGTGTATGTATATGTTATGTGTGTGTGCGCGCGCGCGCTGTGGGGCGGGGTGCTCTGAGAACCTACGGAATGGGGAGGGAATTGCCGGGGTGAGGTGTTTGTGCAGTGTGGGGAGAGATGCTGGGGTGGAGGAGAAAGAATGGGCACGGAAAAGAGGAGAAATTGGACAGGTGTCTTGAAGGGGGAGGGATGAGTAAGTGGGAATTGAAGAAGGCTAGTGAGGAGGGGTCGCGCCTCCTCCGAGCTTGGAGGGAAGAAGAGCTGAGGAGTTTGCCCCCCAGGTCTTGGGGGAGGGGCACCAGGATTAGGTGACCAAAAGCATGTAAAGCGCTGTCTAGGTGTGGGGAATCCAAAGTAGTAGACTTTGTTTGTGTGTGTGTGTGTGTAGGGATGTGGAAGGTAGAACGTGTGTGTGTGTGTGTGTGTAGGGGCGTGGAAGATAGAGCATGTAGAGACCAGACCTCACTGGGAGGCTTGAAAAGGGCAGGGGAGTGAGGAGATGGGGTACAGGATGGACTTCGGAGGGGCTGAGGGCCAAGCCACGAAGAATGAAAGCTAGGTGGGAAACAAGGTCTCCTATGAAGAGGGGGAAGGGTTGATTTGATGTTAGCAGGTCTAATTTGGGCCTGGGGGTGCCTGCTAACTTCATAGGGAGGAGAACAAATTCTCTAACTGTAGAGGAAAGATAATAGCTGGTGACAGCAGTGTAATAGGAAGAGGAAGCCCTCGGTGATGGCTTTTTTTTTTTTTTTCCTTCCCAATTTAGAAAGATACAGTTGCCCACCAGTGACCTTGCTGGGGCAATAGAAAAGTTAGGTAAGCTGACAAGGATCTGTCAGAGAATGAGCAATTTTAGAGAAGGGATCTCCAAAAGAGGTTAGAGGTGCACTGAGAAATGCAGAATGAACTGGTGGCTGCTGGAGAAACTTGAGTGAGAGAGGAACAAAGAATAACTTTTTGTTAAGAGTTTGTTAAGGAGTTTTAGTCTTATGAGTGGGCCTACATATTTCAGAGCTTTTTGGATGGATCTTATTACTTCCGTGATGATTGAAAACTTAATTTTTTCAGTAATTTTGTTCAAAATTGAAGTAATTTGAGTGATTCTGCGGCTTCCCCATAAATTTGAAGAGAAATTGTATATACCTGACCTGTATTGGTGGGAGGAGTAACCTACTAGGAAAAAAATATCCCATTATAATTTCAGATTTTTATACTCTTCCAATAAAGAACTATGAATCCTAAGTTTCAGTGTCAGTTTATTAAATCAGTCAACATTTTGTATTTTTCTGATATATTCATATCACTTTGACTAGAAACAACTTGAATTTATAGATTTACTTTGTTTTGTATCAGGCCTGTATTTAATTTTTGAAGCAATTCTCAAATACCAAAATCTTTTTTGTTTTTTTTTTTTGTTATGGTTCACTTAGTCATTAAGTCAAACTTAAATTATTTGCTTTTTAGTGATCATTAGCAGGAAATGGCCAATATTTCTCTACTGTTCTTATAATAGCTAATAGCTTTAAACTCAAAGAAACTTTCAATATGATTCCAGCATGTACTTCATCATACACTTCAAATAGAACACTATAATTTTTTAGTTTTAGTATTAGTTGACATTAGTGTCCATCTTGTCACTTGAAGTTATTTTTCTTTTTATTAAAGAAATTAGTTGAAAATAATGATTTAGTAGTCTTATCTGTAGGTTTATAATACCTATATTTACTATAAATTTCAAATGTTGATAGATTCGGCTTAACCCTCCTTTAACTAAGAATGAGGGGAGTTTTATAAAACTAAAAACCATGATCCTTCCTTTATTATATATTAAAATGAGATAACATGGTTTATTTTAGTCTAATAAGAAAAATTCTAGCCAGCTAGATTTTCTGGTCCTTCTTTGGCCTTCCTCCTAGACAGTAATATGGCCTTTCCTAATCTAGGACTGTTTAATAATTGAGTGGAAGGTTTAAGAGTTAGAGAAGGGGCAGCTCACTAGTTGGTGCAGTGGGATAAAACACTGGCCCTGAAGTCTGGAGGACCTGAGTTCAAATTTGACCTCAGTCTTAATATTTTCTAGCTGTGTGACCCTGGGCAAGTCACTTAACCCTAATTGCCTGGGGGCAGGGAGGAGGAAAAGAGAAAACCTGAATTCCAGTCCTATCCCTCAGGCAATGACCCTAAACTTCTTTGAATTTCATTTCCCCCTTTTAAAAAATGTAAAACTAGAAGTTTTAAGGACCTTTCCTGGTGTAAATCCATAATTTATAATTGTTTATTTCTGGTGCCAAGGTTTCAATTTGTTAAACTAGATGTCTGAACCGAGGGGAAAAAATATGAAATGTCAATCCTAAATAATAGGAAATCACCAGATTAGATTTTCTTTCAAAATTTATTTAGATGTATGAAGTCTACAAACCATATGCAGATTGATATTCCTCTTTCTTTTCATCCTGAATGCAACTCTCAGTAAAATGCTAGCTAGTAACAGAGTACCAAACTTGTATTCTTATATAGTGAACTTATCTAGGTTAAGTTTTCACATCTTTAAAATACACAGGCAGCTTGTTATTTAAATGTAATCTAAGTCTTGTATGTTTAGCGTAGTAAAAGGTGAGAGGCATGTAGTTGAAGCCTTCTTGATATTTTATATTAGAAGGGGTCCTACTGTATTATATACAATTTCACATAAGAGTTGTATTATAGTACATTTTTAAATTCCTAATTCTAGGTCCAGTGCTCTATCTACTGCACTAACTGCCCCTTTTAAAATTTCTTAAAAAGACTATTGAATCCTAGAAGGTCTACTTTATTCATACTGAATATTTATATTTGTGTGAAAGTACATTGCTGATATTCACTTTTTTGAGACTTTTAAATCCTGAAAAATAAAAGAAAAACATTGATGAAGCCTTAGTAAAGGACCTTATGACTTTTTAAAATATAACTTTGCATTCATTGTTGTGGAGAAGGGTGGAACTCTTGTGCTTTTTGGGGGTTTTCTTGGCAAAGATAATAAAGTCTTTTTGCTGTTTCTTTCATTAGCTCATTTTATAGATGAAGAAACTGAATCAAAGAAGGTTAAATGACTTGCTCATGGTCAGAGTCAGATTTCAATTCCCAACTTTCTGACTACGGGCTTTGGTGCTGTCTACTGTACCTCCTAGCTGCCTTTCTATTCATTTGTATAGTACTCTACTGGTATAGTGCTTCATAATCTGGGACTAAGGATTGTGAAATTATTTAAGTAACAGTTGCACTTTGATTATGAGAGGGATCTTAATATAATTTTTGGATGTTGGTGGCAATTTTAGAAGGCTTTCAATACATGAAGGTTGAAATTAGATAACTAGTCTTCAATTTGTAGTATTTTTTTCTCAAGAAGAGTAATTTAACTTTTTCTTGTAACTGTTGTATCAATGGGTAATAGTTGTGTTCTTGGAGTCATTTCTAACAAGTTGGAGAAAATATGCTAACTTTAGGTTAGGGGATTTTCCTAAACCTCAAGTTCCCATAGTTAGGAATCATAGGTACAATTCCCTATCATGTATCATTTACACATACACACCCTCACACACACATGCATACCTCTCTGTGTATACATATATGTACATACAAGCATGCATATATACAAGTCCACCTCTGATGTATACTGACTATGTGACTCAGCAAATCATTTAACCTCAATTCTATCAAGGCAACAGAGACTATAAGTTGCTGATCAGGAGTCTTATATTGGTTTAGTTTTCCTTACTGGGAATTCCCTACACTGATAAAATCATAGGCCTGTATGTGTATATAAAATATGTACATGTATATTTTTTATATATATATATATTATACATATAAATATATGTGTGGGTATGCATACACATGCTGCAGTATGTAAGTGGATTGATGACCTTGGAATCATGAAGACCTGGGTTCAAATCTGTTTGATACATATAGTGACCTGACTTTGTGACCCTTGGATGCATCATTTAATATCTTAATTGCCCCATGTAGAGCATGTTCTTATATGCATTGGTGGTGTTTATTCGCTGTGAACTCTATATTGAAGAAATTGTAAGTCTCACACACACATGTGAATTTATACATACATATGTAAAGCAAGATTATGGTAATAGGGTTTTTTTTTAATCTCAGAGTCTGGAGGATCAAATTAAATGATGTATATAAAAGTGCTTAATAAATGTCAGCTGTTATTCAGTGAATGCTTAATAAGTGATGTTTATTGATTGGTTAATAACCCAAAGCTGTGAAAAGAACTATACCTTAAAAGAGAGGGTACATAAATCATAGCAAACCTTTTTTAAAGGCTCAATCAATCAACAAATAAACATTTATTATATACTATGCATCAGGCATTGTGCTAAGTATGCAAGAAAAGTGAAACAGTCTTTGCCTTTTAGTTATTTATATTCTAAGTTAGGGAAATTTGTACCTATATAGGCATGTACATATAAACTGAAATATACATAACATACTACATATGCTTTTACCTATATATATGTCTATATATATATTTGTACACATGCATATAATTCTGTATATAATATATACAAAATATATAGTAAAATAAATATAAAGTAGTTTTGTGAGGGAGTACACTAACAGCTGGGGAAATGGAAAAGACTTCTAGAAAGTGCTGACTGAGCTAAATGTTAAACGAAACTCCAGATTTCCAGAGCAAGGGGACATTGTATAGGAAGGCATGGAGAGGGGAGATGGAGCATGCTTATGTGAAACAGTACATAAACCAGTGTATCTTGATTGTAGAGTTTATGGAGAGCAGTTATGTGTAAGAAAACTGGAAAGACTCAAGTTGTGAAGAGATATACATACCACATGAAGATTAAGAAGATAAAAACAAGATTTGGCAATGGATGTCAAAGTGTATAGAATGCTTCATGAATTTGTGTGAGACTGGAATTGAGAAAGGACCCAGTGTTGTGAATCTGAGTGCAAGATGATGCTGACCCTGATAGTAATTGGGGAGTTTGGAAAAGGGGTTGGGAGGGAGAAATAATAAGTTATGTATTGGATTTGTTGAATTTGAGATGCTTACAGGACATTGTTTGAAATATTCAAAAGGCAGATTGTGAGGCTGGATTGGAATGAAGGAAAGAGACTAGGACTATATATTTAGATACCCGTGGGAACTGATAAGGCACCAAGTGAGAGTATAGAAAGTCAAGCCTTGATAGACACCTAGAATTAGTGGATATGAAGATGATCATTTTTATTTCTACTTTCAAATTTCTTTTGATCAAATATATATCTTTATATATGTATATATTTAAATATCCATATGTAGCCTTTCATATGTATATACATTCAAAATTCAAAATTGTTGAATTTTTATACCTTAAAATTTATATATAAACCTGCGTGCATGTATATATTTATACATCTTGATATATATATATATGTATATATATGTACAGGCACATTTGTGTGTGTATGTATAATAAATATAATGTGTATATTTACTTATTTGTTGAACTTTTACAAATGATGATATTTAAGCTTCATTGTAATATGAATTTTTTTTTTGTTTTTTTGTGATCAGTTAGTCCAGCTCTCTCATTTTACAAAAGGGAGTACCTGAGACCTAGAGAGGCCTATAGCTGATGAGAATCAGCATATTTGGCCACAGATTTACATGTAAGAGAGCTGTGGTGCTGTAGTAAGAGTAGTACTGGACTTGAACTCAAGAAAATCTAGGTCCATTTCTGCCTTTTTCTAGAGAAAAGTGTGATGATGGGCAAGTCACTCTCTTCATCATTTTCTTCATCTTTGAAATGGGGACAAAAATACTTGTACTACTTAATTGATAAGTTATTATGAAGTTCAAATGAGATAATCCATGTAAATAATATGAAAAATTTAAAGTGGGATGACAAATGCCAGTTTTCATTGACTAAGTAAATTGGAAATCTCAAGCAAGAGTTATGATAACATAGATGAAAAAGTTATAACCTCCAAATAAAATAGGGAATGAAACCTAAAGAAAATAAACAGAGAGAAACTTATGATGCTGTTGACTACTCCATCCTGCATGCTCTCTCCTTCTCCAGCTTCTGGTAGCTCTTTCCTGGTTTTCCTACTTTTTCTGACTACTCCTTTTCAGCCTCCTCTGTCAGTTCAGCATTTGTCTTCTGGTTTTGCTTCTGAAGTATAGGCTTATTCTGAGCATGCTTCCTGCCCTCCCTTTTCTATGTTCTCTCTTGGTAATTTCATCAGCTCCTCTAGGTTCAGTTATCATCTGCACTGAAATGATACCAAGTCTGCCTAAACCCAGCCCAGAAGAACAGAGGAGTTAAGTGACAAATCTAAGGTCATGCACCCTAGAGTGATA
The DNA here is from genome assembly GCA_023553655.1 of Myrmecobius fasciatus. Classification (NCBI taxonomy): domain Eukaryota; kingdom Metazoa; phylum Chordata; class Mammalia; order Dasyuromorphia; family Myrmecobiidae; genus Myrmecobius; species Myrmecobius fasciatus. The sequence continues at coordinate 65,820 of JAJPUD010003234.1, read as the reverse complement.
AATGGCAAGAAAATGTCTGGAGTTGACATGGTATAAGCTCTGAAATAAGAATAAGTTGAGAGGTTATTAGTTTATAATCCCAAAGTTGAGGGGTCTGTGGATTTTGTGTTATTTTTTAATATTAAGATATTAAATTAAGATATAACTGGCTAGCTTTGTTGATATGCTCAGGATTCATATACTTGAGAATTATTTTAAGAAGATAGTGTTAGAGATAGATGGATTTATTTTGTTGACAAAAGATATTACCTCTTTTGGGAAACTGTACAGGGCTTCTCTCCTGCTATATTATATGACGCAGTACAGTCCCTGAATATAAAAGTCATATATTGTAGGTCTTGGCATTTCTCCAAAAGCCTTTTCTAAACAAACGGGACATTGTATTGCAAAGACATGTTAAAGAAGATATTTCCTATTTTTCTTTCTTATGACTTCAGATATAGAGAAGAATGCATTGTTATTATTTTCCTTTTCCTCATTTGAATAAATAAAAATTCAGATGGTACAAAAACTGCCACTAAAGTAAAAAAGGTCTACATTCTTTCCAATGATAATACATTATTAGGAAGAAGACACTTTAATAAGCCTCTTAATGATTTTTGTATTAGAATCATTTAATGACTGCTTCATAGCAATCTTTCCCACATGAAATCCTTCCAACAAAAGATGAGTTCTTTTATTCTAATAAGAATTAAAAAAAAAACCCTCAAAAACCTCTTAACTACTGAAGTCATGATTTTGTCAAAGATAATGTTAACCAAGTATACTTGGAAGATCTTGGATGTTGATTTCCACCTAACTTTTTGCAAATTTATTGTAGCCCTCAAAAATTATGATTGAATTAGAGCTGTAATTTCTTTGATGTAGAGGACATGTAAAATTCACCATCAACACTGTTTTTCTGAGATTGTAGCCAGACATCTCTATGTATAGCAGTTACGATATTAATTACGTAGATACAACAGGGAGAATTTATTTCTTCAGTTGCTGTTGGCTGAAACAAATCACAAAATGCAACTTTATTTCTTTTACTCTTAGCAGTTTTGAAAATTGGAATTTGGATTAGGCCTAAAGAGGTTTCACTAAGTGGATATGCTTTTAAATGAATTTCTGGAATTGCTTAGCAGAGATGAAAGAGGGATGAAGGTCTCCCCTTGTAACTAACAATATATTTCTTCTTCATTTAATTTGTTGTTGTTTTTTCAATTGGCATAAGTGAGCTATACCAAAAAATGGGAATAGTGTGGTTAAATATTAGATGCTAGCAATCAATAAATATTAAGTTCCACAAGAAGCCTCATGAAGTTGATAGAGTAGGTCAGTAAATTTCAAGTTCTCCAGATTTCTCCCACAAATAGAACACATTTGCGCCTCAGAATGAACATAGAGTGGTAAAAAATCAAGAAACTTGGATAGAACAGGATTCTCTTGGTATAACTTTGGAAGACCTGAAGAAAGACCCCAACAAGGGATTAACTCAGGTGAAGTGCCCACTTCCAGGCTAGCCAGTAGGGAGCCCTGGGACTAGCTGAGTTTGGCTGAAGCCTCAGCAGGAGGAAATTTTCATCTTCTGGAAAGTTTGATGAGGAACACCAGCCCCAGCTGTGCTTCAGAGCTCTGGTTGAGAAGGAACCAGTACACTGGTGAATGCAAGGGGCAGTGGTACAGGGATGTTGCTAGCTTCAGGCATTTTCTAGAGGGTAGAGCTCTTGGTTGCTAGAGGCACCATTCCCCCACCCCTTTACTAGAGGTGCTTACACTAATATCTCTTATTTTAAAAAAAAATGATCCAGCAAAGAAGAAATGCTCCAATCATAGAAACTTACTATGGGAACCGAGAAGACCGGGGTTTATCTTCAGAGAAGGACAGTAAAGTAAGAAAAGTTGCTACCCCAAAGAGTAACATGAAATGGCTTCCTGCCCAGAGAGAATTTATAGAAGAACTCAAAAAAGAACTTAAAAATCAAATGAGAGACATTGAGGGGAAAAAAAAAAACCTTCCAAGAAAAACAAAAAGATTATGGAAAAACAAAGTTAACCAACTAGAAAAGGAGACAGCCTCAAAGATGAAAATAACTTTGAAAATTAGAATTGGGCAAGGGGAAGCCAACGAAGCTATGAGAGACCAAGAAATAATAAAATAGATTATAAAGAATGAAAAAATAGAACAGATTGTGAAAGAAAAGAAAAAGGACATATTTGGAGAACAGATCCAGAAGAGAATATGTAAGAATAATTAGACTACCTGAAAGCTGTGACTAAATATATGAAAAGGTGCTCCAAATCACTATTGATCAGAGAAATACAAATTAAGACAACTCTGAGGTACCACTATACACTTGTCAGATTGGCTAAGATGACAGGAAAAGATAATGACGAATGTTGGAGGGGATGTGGGAAAACTGGGTCACTGATACATTGTTGGTAGAACTGTGAATGGATTCAACCATTCTGGAGAGCAATCTGGAACTATGCTCAAAGAGTTATCAAACTGTGCATACCCTTTAACCCAGCAGTGTTTCTACTGGGCTTGTATTCCAAAGAGATCTTAAAGGAGGAAAAGGGACCCACGTGTACAAAAATGTTTGTGGTAGCCCTTTTTGTAGTGTCTAGAAACTAGAAACTGAATGGATGCCCATCAATTGGAGAATGGCTGAATAAATTATGGTATATGAATGTTATGGAATATTATTGTTCAGTAAGAAACGGCCAGCAGGATGATTTCAAAGAGGCGTGGAGAGACTTGCATGAACTGATGCTAAATGAAATTAGCAGAACCAGGAGACCATTATACACAGCAACAACAAGATTATACGATAATCAACTCTGATGGACATGGTTCTCTTCAACAATGAGGTGATTCAAACCAGTTCTTATTGTTCAGCAATGAAGATAGTTATATACAATCAGAGAGAGGCCTGTGGGAACTGAGTGTGTATCACAACATAGCATTTTAACGCTTTCTGTGAATGTTTGCTTGCATTTTGTTTTCCTTCTTAGGTTGTTTTTTTTTTTTTCTCTTTCTAGATGTGATTTTTCTTGTGCAGCAAGATAATTGTATAAATATGTATACATATATTGGATTTGTCATATATGTTAACATATTTAACATGTATTAGATTACCTGTCATCTGGGGTGAGGGTGGGAGGGAGGAGGGGAAAAATTTGGAACAAAAAAGTTTTGCAAAGGTCAATGTAGAAAAATTACTCATGTGTTCTGTAAATAAAAAGCTTTAATAGAAAAAAAGAAATTCACTTGAAAGTGAACTTGTAAAGCATTTTCTATAAAATGTAACAACAAACAAACAAAAACGTTGTGATTAAAAAAAGAACTTTGACACAATAATGCAAGAAGTAATCCAAGAAAAATGTGTTGGAGTGATAGAACATGAGAGGAAAGTGGAAGTAGAAAAAATCCACTGATCATCACCTCAACGAAATCCTTTGTAGAAAACATATAGGAATATTATTACCAAATTTTTAAATCCCCAGATCAAAGAAAAAATTTTGCAAGAAACAAGGAAAAAAAAACCCAATTATGCTGGATCTACAATTAGAATTGTACAGGATTTATGAGCAGCCACAATAAAAGATCCTATAATCATATCTACCAACAATCAAAAGAATTAGGCTTGAGGCCAAAAATATCATGTCCAGCAAAATTATCTATAATATTGAATGAGAAAAAATGAATATTCAGTGAACTCACAGGTTTTCAAGACTTTCTGTTAAACAAGCCAGAACTTAATTGAAAATTTATCATGTAAGAGCAAATATCAAAGATCAATTTCAAGGAATGTAAGATGCACAAATTGATTTGTTTTTTGCTGAGGCAATTGGGGTTAAGTGAGTTGCCCAGGGCCACATAGCTAGGAAGTTTTAAGTGTCAGAGATCATATTTGAACTCAGGTCCTCTTGACTTCAGGGCTGGTGCTCTATCCACTATCTTTTTTTTTTTTTTTTTAATATGGAAACGTGTTCAATATGTTTAAGATTAACATCAACAATAGAGTAGCTCAAAAGCAAAATTGGGGCAGAGTTAAGGTAAAAATAGTAATTATGTTATACAAATGAGGTACATAGGAATAATAGACACATAGGCTTTAGGGGGGGAGGCTCATAATTCTAAAAACCTACTAACATCGGGAATGAGTTAAATAGGCAACATTACATATATATCATAAAGGGTATAGCATCTCCAAAATCTATAAAGAAACAAGGGGGGAGGGATGGGTGAATGGGGAAGCAAAGGGTGTGGGAAGAAGATATGGGAAGGATCCTTGGGTAAATAATAGCAAGATAACCTAAGGAGCAGAATTAAAGTAAAGGTCAGCAGGGATAGGAAAGTTGTGTGAAGGGTAGGCAATATGTGTGTATGTATGTATATATATCTACAGATGTATACATAAATATATCTTAACTATTGCTTGCTGGGGGGAGGGGATGAAAGGGAAAAAAAGATAAAGTAAAAAAGATGCACAGCAGAGAACAAAAGAACAATTTACAAGGAAGTAAAGAAAAGATTTAAAAAAATAGTACATAAGTAGGGGTGAAGGTAGCTGATGGTAGGAGTGATCGGAAGTTAAGACTTAGCATGGCACAATTGGTGAAACGTTATGGAGGCCAGGGACTCAACCCAAGAAGATATTATAAATTGAATTGGTTCCCTGAGGAGTCAAGATGGAGAAAATAGGAGAGAGTGGCTAGTGCAGGGGAGATGACCTGGGAGGGAATTGAAAGATCAAGGAATTGAATGGAGGTTACAATGTAGTAGAATAGGATTTGGTAAAGAAAGCAGAGGAAAGAAAACCAACAGATTGTGGTAAGAGGTGGTATAATTGTAGGTGATGGCAAGATTTAACCATTTTTTATGTGTGACTGACATGAGGTGGAAAAGTCAGTCATGGAAAGTATATAAGAGTGTTTGAGTCAGTATTCATGTTGAAGTCTCCTAATATGAGGGCAGGAGTAGAAGAGAGGAGTGTGAAGGGAGAAACATTTTGAACCATGTACCAAATTCATTGAGATCAGAAGAAAAGTACCTAGTCTGTAGACAATAGCTATCAAGATTTTGATTAAGTAGTAGAGATGCCTTGAAGTGGTAATGGGGAGCAAGGAATATCCAGCTCCCCTGCCTCAGTGCTAAAAGATGAAAGGAATGGGAGGAAAAAAGATTTAGGATGAAGGGAAGTTTGTTGCCAACAGAACAGGCATTCCAAAGGGCACTGTGGAAAGGTGTATTTGGTTAGAACTTTGGAATGGGAGGGTTTAAGAGGGGGATGAAGTATTTGGGTGTGAGATATGGGGAAATGGATTTGGATAATTTACAGGGATTGAGAATCACTGGTACTTGGAGCTCAACTGGTAAAGATGAGGCCTTTTAGTTAATAATGACTAATAGTCACATATTGAGCATTTCAACATAGCTTTTAAAAATATAGCTGTAATAATCGCCAATGATTTGCAGGAAAGTATTTAAAGTGGTATTTTGACCTCAGCATTAGAATTGATTTCAATTCTTTTGAATTTTTTTTAATTATTAATAAATTTTTTTATTATTTTTTTATTATTAATACTTTTTATTTGCAAAACATATGTATGGGTAATTCCTAAACATTAACCCTTACAAAGCTTTCTGTTACAAATTTTTCCCCCCTACTCCCCACCCCTCCCCTAGATAGCAGGATATCCACTACATGATAATTATGTTAGAATACTTAAATTGAATATATGTATAGTTATTGCCACACATCATTTTTTTGTTAAGGAGAAATCGTATCTATAAGAGAGAATAATCCGATAAAGGAAATACAATGCAAGCAAACATCAATAGAGAACATGAAAATGTTATGTTGTGGTCCACATTTCACATCCCTCTCTCTGGGTGTATATGGCCTTCTTCACTGAACAATTGTAATTGGTTTGAAGCATTTCATTGTTAAAGAGAGTCATGTCCATTAGAACTGATCCTCATATAGTACTGTTGTTGCCGTGTACAACGATCTCCTGGTTCTGCTCATCTCACTCAGCATCAGTTCATGCAAGTCTCTCCAGGCCTCTCTGAAATCGTCCTGTTGGTCATTTCTTACAGAGCAATAATATTCCATAACATATTAATAAATTAAAAAAAAACATTATTAATGCATTTTTTGTATACTTGAAATTTAATTGGAAAGTGAATGCTATAATTAACATGTATTAGACTTCCTGCCATCTAGGGGAGAGGGTGGGGGGAAGGAGAGAAAAATTTGTAACAAAGCTTTGCAAGGGTCAATGATGAAAAATTACCTATGCATATGTTTTGCAAATAAAAAGCTTTAATAAAAAAAAGTGAATGCTATAGGCTTGAATTCATATCTTCCTAGATGTTATCATTACATACTTATGATTCTTAATACAGTTTTGGTAAAATTGGTAAAATACCATTTTCTGATTTGTTGATAATATTCTTGCCATTTAAATATAGACATTCAACATGATTTCTGTTGTCAGAGGACCTCTGTTTAAATCTTACCTCTGTGACATTGGTGAAATCACCTGCTATCTTTGAGCCTTAGTTTCCTCATCTGTAAAATGGGGATAACAGCATCTACCTCCCAGGATAGTTGTAAGGATCAAGTGATATGAGTGCTTAGCACAGTGCCTGGAACATAGTGAGCATTATGTAAATGGTAACTATTATTATTTTTATTATTATTTAGAGCTAGAAGGGATCTCAGTGATGCTATGATCTTATTTCTCGTTGTTAATATCTGATTATTAGTGAAGGATTATGTGCTCTGCATTAATTGGATTAAATTAGATAATTATAAAACACTTAGCACAGTACCTAATCTATACTGGCACTAAATAAATGCTTATTGCTTTTCTTTCTCTTCTCTATGCCTTTAGTGGCTTCTCATTGCCTATAGAGTAAAATACAACTTATTTAACCATTCACTGTATGTGACTCTCCACTATATAGCTCCAGGCTACCTTTTTGGCTTTAACTCTACTTCTTTCCACATACTAAACATTCCAGATAATTGAGCTTACTAGTTATTCCTAGATCTTGTTCTGCCCTCTCCTACATTCATATGTGTATCCATGCCTACGGTAAATTCTTTCCACATCATTTGTTGAAATAAATTCAATTTAACAACTATTTATTAAGGGACTACTACCTTCATGGCATTATGTTAGTTGCTAGGGTTACAAAGGTAGACATGACATAGGCCCTGTTCTCAAGGAACTTACAAGCTAATGGAGAAGGAACCAAAGACACAATTTATGTAAAGGAAAATGAGGGGGATATAGAAAGCAGAGGTCTATGAAAGATGCTCTGATAAATCTGAAAAGGAAAAGATCATTTTTATCCAGAATGGGGCAAAGAGGTGTAAAGGAAATTTTCATGACAGGGTGGGGAAGTCCATTACAGGGAAAGAAGGCAGCAAAAACAAAGGGCATAGAGACCAGAAATTTCATGTATATAATCTATAGCCAGTGTAGATTGGGCACTATGCTAAGTGTTTTATAATTATCTATTTTAATCCAATTAACACAAAGCATTTAATTCTTTACTAATAATAATCATGTTAACAAACAAAAAGAGAAATAAGATCATAGGATCATTGAGATCCCTTCTAGCTCTATGGGGTGGAGAGTAGTTCAATTTATTTATGCTAAATCTAAGTTTATTCTGAAGTTTTTATACTAAATATATTTTTTCATCTGTGTTCAGACTGTATTTTTTTCTTTCTGATAAGTTTGTCTGCCAGCCACTGTGTTAGGTACTGGGTGTATAAGCACAAAGCTTTTATTCATAAGGAACTTACATTCTAATGAAGATAACTAAAATTTATAAAAATAAATGCAGCATAAATATAAAGTTAGCAATGTATTGTAACTATCAGTATCACTATCTTCCATTCATCCCCACACAAAGAGAAAAAGAAAAGCCCTTTCCATTTTCAAAAATTCAATTTCTTTTTTTTTTAGTTAACAGAAATCATCTTCATCCCTCCCTTTTGCCCCCCCCAAAACAAACAAACAAATAAATAAACGAAATCTGTCACAAACCTGCAAGACATAACTGGCTATGTCTAAGAGGATAAGCATTCTCAAATTGATGGCATCCCTCTCCTCCAATTCCATGCTTTGACACTTAAAAAAAAGTTATAAATATTTTTGTTTGTCCTTAGAGTTTGTTTTGTTTAGGACTAATCCCTTTCATAATCTAATCTTCCTCTAAATCCTCCTTTCCCCCTCACCCTTTCCCCTCCCATTTTGTGTATTTCTGTATCCAGTTGTGTGAGTTCCTCACTCCTTTGACCACTTCAAATGAAAATGAGGTTTGTGTTAGCTATTTCCCCTTTCTTAACCCTCCTCTCATCTTTTTTGGTTCAGATTTTTGCTTATATATCTTGATCATATGAGATAATTATCTGTAACCTTCTTTCCCTTTCCCACCAATGCATTTCCTTTTCCTTTTATTTCAATTTTTCTTTTAAGACCATCATAACATAACAGAACTCCCAAGCTTTCAGAAGAGACATATCCAGCATTTCCTCTTATAAAATCTAAGCAGTTTATCCTTGTTTAATCCCTTATGATTATTCCTTTATTTTTACCTTTTTATGTTTCTCTTCCCTCCTCTATTTGAATGTCAAAGTTTCTCCACAGCTGTGGTCTTTTCTTCAGGAATTCTTGTAAGTCTTCTTTCATTGAAAGTCCATTCATTCTACCCCCACCTCCATCTCCCACTCCTGCTCTTTAGTATTATACTCAGTTTTGTTGGGTAAGTTACTCTTGGCTGTAAATCTATTTCCTTTGCCTCCTGTAATACTATATTTTAAGCTTTCCACTCCTTTGTAATTGCTATTAAATTATATATGATTCTGACTGTAGCTCCTCAGTACTTTCTTGTGGTCTGCTTGCAGTATTTTTTTAAATACCTTGGAAGCTTTAAATTTCTGCTAAAAAAAATTCTTGAAAAAATATTAAATTAAATTTTAAAAAAAGAGACATCATATCTTTTGACTATCTGTTGTAGAGTGACTCATGTTCTTATATATTAGTTTCAATACCTTTTATTTCTTGGATCTCAAACCCTTATCAAAGAAACTTGCTGTTTTTTTTTTTTTTCCCAAGTAATTCCCCCCATCTAACTATAACTACATTGATTTTGTTTGTACATAAACTTTACAATTTTATGTTATCAAAATTGTTCATTTATCTCATGTGATCTTCTCTATTCTTTATTTAGTCAAGAACTCTTCACTATAATTCTGTAAGGCTTTTCTTTTCTTCCCTGTTGTAATTTGTTAATACTATGACATTTTATATCTAGATCTTACATCCATTTGGAGCGTAAAAAAAAAATCCATTCACACAGAGTCCCCTCTATATCCCTTTTGAATTTGATGTATTTTTACACCAAATTCTGTGTGTGTGTGTGTGTGTGTGTGTGTGTGTGTGCGCGCGCGTGTGTGTGCGCGCGTGTGTAACCCTTCTTTGGTTAGATGAGAATGAGCTTCAGGAGATATCTACCTACCTCTTTCACTTTCCCCTTCATATTTGTGTACTCTTTCTATTATGTTCTGTTTATTTGAGATAGTGTTTTCCTCTTCATTTTTTCTCTAGTGTATTTCCTTTTCTTTTGTCTCTTAAAATTCACTGTTACCTTCTATATTAGGATTTTGAATGTAAACATTTTATTATCATTCATTACTTAGGTCATGTATTTATTCAAATTTTTTCATAATTCTATTATTTGCTTTTCAAAATTTCTACTCAGTTCTAGTTTTTTTAATCATGAATTTTTGAAACTTCTTTGTTCTATTAAAGATCCTCACTTTTGATTTTGTTCTTATATTTCTTGTCTTGTTGTCTGTTGGCTCCATTCTAATTTTCAGATATTCCAGTCTCAGTACAATTTGTTACTTGAAATCTCAGTAATACACATTCATTGTTTGTCAGTTGCAAAAGATAGTGAACTTTTGATGCATCAGTCTAGCCAACAAGTACATGTTTTGTAAGAGTTGAAATGTTTCAATCTGTTATAATATCTACGTTTTTTGTTGGAATGTGATTTTCAGGTAATTTGATGATTTCTTTCTCTTTAGAATGATTTCCAGATCAGTTGCTTTTGATAGAAGATACTTTGCATAGTTTAACTTTCATAATCTGCTTTGATCATTAAGTCTATGCTTTCTAAAAATAACCTTTCTCTATTTTCTGGTCTTTAACTGCCATCCTAAACTTCCAGATTTCATAAGTAAATTCATATTATTTAGTCATTTGTTTATTTCTTTGAATATATCTGTTTGAATTCTTGTGAATGTCAGCCATAGAGGACCTTTTGATTCTCTTTTTAGATCTTTAACCATTTTTGGTCACATTTGTCAAATCCTGTTTGCCACATTTGTCAAATGCTTGTTATCAACCTTTATTATTGTTTAGTGAAGTGACATCTTGTTTCAAAAGTATTTTTGTAGATTTTTGAGTGATTTATAATATGCTCTTAGAATATCTATTAGTTTTCTTCCCCCCCCCTTTTTTTTTGGTGAGAAAACATTAAATTTCCTCTAGTTTCTTTAGTATGATGGACTGTGTATTCATATTATAAAAAACTTTTATCATATAGTTAAGTGTTTTCAATTTATTCTTCCTATTGAGCTTTGATTTCTGGATGCCAGTGAGTCTTAACATGTTCAGCCATAGAAGCTTCAGTTGTTCAGTTGTTTTTGAGTTGTGTCCAACTTGTTAAGACCCCATTTGGGATTTTCTTGTCAAAGATCCCAAGGAATACTTTGCCACCATTTCCTTCTCCAGTTCATTTTACAAATGAAGAACTGATGCAAACAGGATTGAATGCCTTGTCCAGGATCACACAGTGGGAAGTGTCTAAGGTCAGATTTGAACTCAGGAAAATGAATCTTCCTGATTCCAGGCCCAGTACTTTCTATATAATGCTCCACTTAGATAGTTAGCTTCTAGCCTTAAATCTGCCGAAGCTATGTTTTCTTCTTTGCTCTTGTTCTTCCCCATCCTTCTGGTTGGAGATACAAGACAAATACCCAAGTTAACAGTGAAATGAGAATTAAATAGCAATATAAAATAATAACATAAGGTATATCATAGGATCAGAGATTTAAAACTGGAAGGGAATTTAGGAAACTTGTACAACTCCCCCATTTCACTGTTGAACTACCTAGTTACTGATACAGAAAGAATTCAGAGGAAGGAGAGGTAGCTTCAAGTGTTTAAAGAAGTTTTTATGAAGGAGGTAATACTTAAACTATACCTTTGAGAAGGAATGGAATCTTAATAAATTTAGAGGACATTTCCTGGCAGGGTAAATGACATGTTAAGTCACATGGTGAAGAGTCAGCCAGCCAACAAACATTAAGGATCCACTTTGTGACAAGCACTCTGTTAAGACTCAGGATACAAAGAAAGGTAAATGACAGCCTCGACTCTTAGGGGGTAATAATGGGGAGGCAGCATGGAAATAACTGTGCAAAAAAGATACATGCAGGATATAATGGAAATAATGAGGGAAAGCACTAAAATTAGGAATAAGGAAAGGCTTCCCATTAAGGTGGGATTTTAGTGGGACTTGAAGGAAATCAAGGAAGCCAGGAAGCAGAGATGCAGAAGGAGGGCATTTCAGGCATGGTACAGCCACAGTGTAAAATGCCCAGAGTTGGGTAATAAGAGTATCTTGTTCAAGGAACAGTAAGGCAGCCAGTATCATTAAATACTAAGAGTATGTGTGTATGGTGATGATGATGATGGGGAAAGTACAAGGTAGAAAAGTTTGTAAGGGGGACAGGTTATGAAGGATTTTTAAAGCTAAACAGAGGATTTTATATTTTGATCTTGGAGGTGATAGGAAGCCATTGGAATTCGTTGAATTGGGGGGATTATTGAGGGGAGGTTATTATATAACTGCACTAATATGGTCAGATTAATTTGATAGCTGAGTAGAGAATGTATTGGAATGGAAAGAGATCTGAAGCAGAGAGAACCAACAACTATTGAAATGCTCAAGGAGTAAGGTGATGAAGGTTTACACCAGGCTGGTGGCAGGGTCCGGGGGGGGGGGGGTCAATATCTGCAAGAAATGCTGCAAAGACAAAATTGACAGGCCTTGGCAACTCATTTGGGAGTGGGGTGAGAAGTTGAGGATGACACTGAGGTTTGAAATTTGGGTGATTTGTGGGGATGATGGTGTCCTTTATAGTAATAAGGAAGTTTGGAAAGGGAAGAAATTTTTAGGGGGAAAAGATAATTCAGTGGATAGGTTCTAAACAGTGAGAAGCCTTCAGATCTAATGCCCTGTTTGTTAAATAATGTTAGTGTTATAGTAGTAGATTTAGAACTATGAGTTTCTGATTTACGTTGTTCTATAACACCAGCCTTCACTACAGAAAGAAACATGATGTATTTAGTGAATAGATCAGCTTGGCCAGAGTAATGGTTAGAGTTCATGTAAAGAAGCAAAGGTAGGTCAATTTGGAGAATTAGATTGGGGCCAGATTTTGGAGAGCTGAGGATTTGGAATTTATACTATTTGTAGATTATGCAAAGACATTGAAGATTTTTGGGCAAAAGATATGACTTTTACAAGAATGTTTGGGGTTGTTGAGAGATGAGAGATTCTGAGACCTGGTTAGAAAATAATTGCTACAACCTGAGTGTGGAATGGTAAAATCATGTATTGGATTGATGCACTGGGAAGAGAAGTTAAAAGCTAGATGGGAAAGAAGTAATAAAAACATCAAGAATATTTGGTAAGTGACAAGATACTGGGGGAGACATGAGAGGGTTAAATAGTAAAGTAGAAAAAGCATTGTACTTCTGGTCCCTTTTCTGACCTTTAATAATTGAAGTACCATGATTGAATGACTTTAGGGTCTCAGGGCCTTTCCAAAAGGGTGGAAATAGTCACATTATATACTTTATGGCAGGAGATAGGTGAACTTTTGAAATCCCTTCTCAAAAATCTCTCTCTTCTCTACTTCATTTTTAAACAATAGTTCTTAAACTTTTGGGTTTCAGTGTTCCTTGATACTCTTAAAAATAATTTGAAAACTTCTTCCTATTCTTCCCACAACCTCATAGTAGAGCTTTTACTAATTTATTTAAATATTATTTATTTCATTTTATTTAAATTATTTTATTTCAATAAATTAATTTACATAAGTTCTAATTAATAAAATAGTTTAATAAATTAAGTTATTAAATGTTATTTATGTATCAGTGTTGATATTTGTCACATAAGAAATTAAAATATTATTATGAAAACAGTTTTGACCTAGTGGACCTCTGGAAAGGTGGATCCCTCAGGATCCTAGAGATTTGTTTTCATCTTTCTGAAGGATCAAAATCAGTCTTCAGAAACCCACACTTACCTCATGCCCTTTGTGCCTTTTTCTTCCTTTGATTAGAGAAAGTGGAATCTGTATATCAGAGAACTAGTCCTAGATCCTTTCTTTAAAAAAGGGGGCCTGGACAAATACCTCATCATTTTGTACCTGTTTGTTCCATTGGACTTCACTGTTTCCTGAAATTTATCTTCTTGCAACATTAAATCAATCATGAAACTTCCTCTTGGACCCTACCCCTCTAGGACTGGAGAGAATAGAGTGGGTATTTATTTCGGAACTCCTTTCAGATGTTTTATTTAAGGGGGGACCTTGGGCAGATAACTCAAATTTCTACTTGGCAGTAGGATTTCATCATCATTTTCCCCACTTTGCAGCTTTTTTTTATGTGTTGGCTTCTTTAAGGCAGGGGTTATCTGTTGTCTTTCTTTATACTTCTGAGACTTAGCAGAGTGCCTAGTACATAGAAGGTACTTTATCAATTGACTAACAATGATGAAATTAGAGAGACATGGAAAAGTTAGGAAGGAGAGCTAGAATTATAGGAAAGAAAATAAGTGCATATTGAGATATGTTTAGCTTGAGGGGAATAACTTCTAAATTTTCAGTTGGTTGTTTTGGAGAATAGACGAGATTAGAGAGAAAGATTTAGGTGTTATTCTCTTAGAGAGATTCCAGAACTCAACCCTTAAATGGAGCCATTACAAAATAAAAATGAAAAAGAATGAGAATAGGGTGTTTAATGAAATAACTTATATCCTCCAAAGGAAAGAATATATTTTGTTTAAATTGTGATTTTAAAGTTCAGTCTTATTTAATGTAAGCTTTCCATGCATGTATTCTTAACAACTTAGGGACAGAGGAGTGTTTGACTTCCAGAAAGTGCAGATTACATATATTTAAAAATGGATTTTTGGCTTTTCCTTAAAATGATCAGTAGCATCTATTTAAAACCATCAGCAAGCATCATATGTAATGGAGACAAACTAAAACCATTCCCAATAAGATCAGGAGTGAAACAAGGCTGCCCACTGTCACCATTACTATTTAATATTGTATTAGAAATGTTAGCTTTAGCAATAAGAGAAGAAAAAGAGATAAAAGGAATCAGAGTAGGTAATGAAGAAACCAAATTATCACTCTTTGAAAATGACATGATGGTATACTTAGAGAATCCTAGAGACTCAACTAAAAAACTACTAGAAACAATTCACACCTTTAGCAAAGTTGCAGGATTCAAAATTAATCCACATAAATCATCAGCATTTTTATATATTACCAACAAAGTTCAGCAGCAAGAGATACAAAAAGAAATTCCATTCCAAATAGCAGATGATAGGATAAAATATTTGGGAATCTATCTGCCAAGGAAAACTCAGAAACTATATGAACTAAACTACAAAACACTTTCCACACAAATAAAATCAGACCTAATCAATTGGAAAAATATTAAGTGCTCATGGGTAGGCAGAGCAAACATAATAAAAATGACAATACTACCCAAACTAATCTACTTATTTAGTGCCATACCAATCAAACTCCCAAGAAATTATTTTACAGATCTAGAAAAAATAGTAGCAAAGTTCATTTGGAAGAACAAAAGGTCAAGGATTTCAAGGGGATTAATGAAAAAAAAAGGCAGATGAAGGTGGCCTTGCTGTACCAGATCTAAAACTATATTATAAAGCAGCGGTCATCAAAACCGTTTGGTACTGG